>VZTL01076760.1:28745-43061 GCA_013400535.1 Scopus umbretta | reverse complement strand
ATACAGAAACTCTCTACTCCACTGGGATGCTGAACCTGGGAACACGATACAGGAACATGTCCTAAACTGACTTGTGATTTGATGCATCAGCCCATACATAACAATGCCAAAAATGAGAACCCTGCTGTTTTCAGTAATTCTCCGATGTTGTAGGAGGGAAGGGCAGAAGTCAGTCGCTGGAGTAAATATCTGGATAAGGACAGTGGAGATGAGGAAGATGGAGATGAGGAGACAGGTACAGAAAGGCAACAGTTCTGTTCGCGGAGGAAGAACACTGTGGAAGGACAAAGGTACAGAAATAACTTTTTTTTTTTTTAATTCCTATCCCCAAGTGGTGACATTTGGTTTGGAGGTGCGGGAGGTAGCTCATCTCTGATAGCTGAACAGGTTGCAGTGTACGACCTGAGCTGAGCGGGGATTTGGTATTTGGGGGTAAAACTTCTCTTATCGCTAGAGGTGTGCATTTTATGAACATTTCTGTTGATCTGTGAAAAAAATTCAGAGTGGAGCTAATCTGTCCTCTTTGTGAATGGTTTTCTTGGCTAGGAAACACCAGAAGAGCTTCCTTTCCCGTGATGTTGAGGAGTATGCAGAAGAAAATGGAGTTTTCCAGCTTGCCTACCGAGCCAAAAAGGTTAAAACCTCTGAGGTATTTTAGTTGTAGGAGATGCTTCCTAACAGTAAAACAAAACAGTGTTCTCCTGACCTCTTTTTTGTCATCATAATTTTGAAGTTTTATGAGTCTTCCTCTGCTCTTCTGTTTGAATGACTGGGGAGGAGAAGAAAATTGTATCAGGCGTTTCTTTCTAAAAGGTTTTAGTCAGGCAAAACCAATGCCAACTTGTGTAAGCTAAGTGGTTGAGCCGGATTCCTCTATTAGCACAATTGCAAACTATGCTGCTTTTGCCTTACTGACCAGTGGCACCAGTGTAGGATGCAGTTATTAAGGACACTGTGGTTCCTGCAGTGCTGGTGAAGTTGGCCTGAGACTTCACAGCCCAGAGTCCGTAGGCCCACCTATGAGCGCATCAGCCGCAGCCCTGCCTCAGAGGGCTGGTGAGAATTTGTAGGACCCGAGTGCTCTTTCTTTGCCTGCTTCTGTGCAGCTTGGCTGTGCATGCTAGACTTATAACCAAGCTCTCTTTCTTCTTACAGCACAAGAAATGTTTAGTAGCAGTGGCTGATCAAGGTGATGGAGATGCTGTTTCTGGAGACAGTGTGGTTCCTGCTGTCTCCGAGTCCATAGTGCCTGAGGAGAACATACAAACCCCAACTGCTTGTACCAAGCCCTCAAAGTGGGAAAAGTTTCTCTCATGTTCAGACAGCTGCAGCAAAAATACTGCTAGGGTCACCTTGTCACCACAGGAGGGCAGTGGAAGGTCGGGACTACACAGCACTGCAGCAGATGTTGGTATGGCCAGTAGATGCTCTGAACAGGCTGGAAGAACTCTACCTCAAGGTACAGGTTTTGAATTTAAAAGGTGTGCTGCCAGCACCGAGCGGCTTGCTTCAAAACCGCCTGGCACCATGGTGCCAAGCACCAGTTGCTCAGGTGAGGAGGATGTGTTGTTCAAAGAACCTCAAAGCCAATCGGTGAGGGCAGGATCTGGCATCTTAGAAACCACTGCAGGAAGGTGCTGTTTGGAGAGCACAAGGAGGGCAAACGCCCTTGTTAATGGGAACACTGAGCCAAAGCCTAGCAGTGTTTCTTGTGAACACCTCTTCTCCACCGGTGAGGAGTTTGATGATGATCTCTGACAAGTTCAGGCATCTTTGGCATTGCTTTCTTGTTTGTCTCTACAATGTATTTGGTATATTGAGTTCTGAGGCAAGATTTTGACCTGAAGATGGCTTTACTGTTAGCCTTACAGAACTGCACTATTAAAGTTGTTTACTTGCTCTGTGGCTGTGTTTGGGAGAAGGGTATGAGGGTAGAAAAGACTGTTGCAATGGGCGAGTACTAGGGTTACAGAGTATTGTCTAGCAACCTCATCAGCTCAAAATAAGAATGGAAGTAGGTCAGCTCTGTGGGGGGGAGAAAGTGCCAAGTATTCCTGACCAGTACAATTAAATTCTGTGATGAATTCCCCATTACAAGCTACAGCTCTCTTCCCCTGCGCTACCTCTTTGTTTAGATATCCCATAGCAACCCTTTCTTCCAGAGCTGCAGAGGCGAGCTTCAGAGCCAGTGAAGCATTTGATTTCTCTTCAGAAGTGTAGCCCTAAGGGTGTACACCAAGTTATGTGCAAAAAGGTAGGCCTACAGTCCTTGGCTGCCTCCCGTGCACAGGGAGCTGCTTGATGAAATCACATGCTCTTAACCAAGTCCTTCCACTCTCTCAACTAATACAGCTGTGATACTTAAAACACTGACACAGACTCCTCACAGAAAGTAGTATTTATTTTTCCTCCATTCTACAAGCATTTAGGAACATGAGACAGAAACCCTTAACTGGAAGAAAGATGAACCACTGTGTAAGTTGTACTGCATTGTTTGCTTTCAGTTAGAAGGAAAGTGCTTTCTGTTACACAGACTGCTACAAGTGAGGTGGCTGCTTGGAATACTGGATGGCATCTAGTGCTGCCCCAATGTCGCAGTTCTTTGTCTGCAGGAGTCGAGTGAGCCATCCACCCTCATCAGAGAAGCCCATGGAGAGCATCTGGGACAGAGATTCAATGAGGCAAGGGTCTGCTTCTGTTAAGAGAGAAATCATTCAAAGTTTAAATATTTCATGTAATTGGCAAACCAGCCAAGGCTTTAATACTGTACAGTAGTAGGTTGGCCCTAATCCTAGTAAATCTAGTATAGCTGGTTAAATGCTAAGACATGCTCCTCTTTGTCTCCCAGGAAGGCAGATGTTTGAGATAAGATATATAACCAGCTAGGAAAACCACTGAGTCTTACAGCTGGCCTTGCTGTAGGACTCTGCTGTTGATCCCAGTTAAGTAGCCTGGCATACTGTTACCGGCTCCCACCAGAAAAATGCTGTCTTATAGTCACAGGATGTGCTAGTCTGCATCCTGCATTAAAGGCCTCTCTTGAAGGGTACATAGCAAGGACATGATTTAGGATACCACCTTTTTTCATGTTGCTTGAATGGCAAATTAGTCTAAGGTCAGAAGTCTTGTTAGGACTTAGCTGCCCACATTCAAGAGGAGAACCACCTGACTGTCTCTAACAGGGTCCAAGAGCTGCCATTACCTGCTAACAAAGTTATAGACAGCTTTAGCTGTAACTTGTGTGACCTTGGTTCCTACCATCTCTAAAAGCAGGTCTGCTTACGTCAGTTGGCAGTTCCCGAGTGAAAAATTGCTTACAAAACCTGCATACATTCTCATACCTGGTGGGAGATGTGGGTAGAGTGCAGCTTCTCGCAGTCCTGTAGGTCCTGGTTGGGGAGGATCCTGAGATACATCAAGGGAACTGGGACCCTCTGGCATTTGCAGAGACTGCAGTTCACCTGTGGAAGGATCCACTTCTTTGGAAGATAAATGGGTCCAGTCCTCATCACCCCCTGATGAACTGCTGGACTCACTGTGTTCCTGAAACAGAAAGAAGAGAAGTCCAGGTGCTGCAGTGCTTTCCAGGTAGGATGTATGCTCCTACTATCTGCCTTTAATACGAAGGGTTACATCCACAAGAAGGGCCACCACCTTTGCTGTAAACCTGTAAAGCAAAGGTGACGTGTATCACTTAGTCTGCTGACATCTTAATATTCAACCCCACAATGCACGCTACATGATTGTCTTCCTTTGTAGTAAAGCCTCAGCAAGCATACTAAATTAGCGTCATAGTTCTTGTACCTGGGACTGGAAGCTGCCATCTTCCATTTGTGCGGGCAGAGGATCTATCACCATGTCTTGTATCTGCTCTGCAACAGCATTTACTTCTGTAGCAGAATCTGTGTTATTCCAGTCTGGTTTGGTCTGAACATTCTGGTTAAGAGTACTGCTGCTTGCCTCAGCACTGTTCTTCTCTTGATTGGGAGAAGCAGGAGTCACTTTGCTTCTCTGTCCTCCATGTTCCACATCAATATCGACTTCAATACCTAGAATTGTATTTGAGATGGTGAAGCCTTACAGAGATTTTTCCAAAGCAGTCCTAGAAGAGCACAGATCAATCCTAGTCTAGATGCTGTAAGGTTTCTGTAATCCTACAGTTTGCCTTGTAACACATAGGAATTAAAATGCAAAGCATTCTCAACAAAGAATAGTTAAGCACCACATAGTCACCTTCCTCTAGACAGACAAGCCATACGCTTAGAGGGTCAGGGCAGAAGTTATCTATGTCCACATAAGCCAAGTAAAATCCTGAGTCACCAGTGACTTAGAATTAGTGCTACAGTGGTGACACCTTAATGAAATCTTTTCCTCATTTCCTTCCAAAGGAGGGCTCTGAAAAGGTTACCGAGTGGCTGTCCTAAGCCTAGGCATTATTAGTGCCACGAGTAAATTAAGCCTTCAAGGCTTAGCAGCACGGGGCAGTTCCGGTATCGGTCACGACAGCTGACTGCTGCTCCTGTTAAAGGGGCCTTTATGCCACTCTCGGGGATCAGGATAACAGACTGTAAGTCACTTACCCAGGGGGCTCAGAAAAGCCGCAACACTCTCCCCAACATTCTTTAAGAAGGTGACGTTGGGGTCCTGAGGCTGGCTGTTAGTAGAAGCTTCTAGAAAAACAATTTCTGTTAGCACACATAGAAGCTCAGAGGGAAGGAGCACCTACAGAGCGTATCCCCATAAGAACATGGTGCTCGTTTCCTGTCACTCACATACACTGCACAACAAAGGCAGTAGAGAGACAAAAAACTAACTCTGAGCTACCTCTGGAACAGAAAACCAGTGGCATTAGCATTGTTAAGGCTCATTAGCCATGCTGAAAGGCAGATCTGGAGTAGAGCAGTGACATGCTTGACCTAACAGCTCAGCTTGGTTTGGTTCCAGATAGCGTCTGCATCCTCATCTACTGCATGGACGGAAGCACACCTTAAAGTAATCCCACTCCACGCTGACAGGTCTGTTTTTCCACCCAGATTCCACCCTGTGCTGCAGAACCTCAGCTACTCTGGCTCCACCACCACCTTGTTTACTACTAGAGCATCTCCTCTTACCTTCTGCAGCAGGTGGACTAGAGGCTGCACCACTGGCTTGGGCTTGTTCAGAGTTTTGGCATGGAGCTGCAGGGCCGGGATATCCCCAGCAGTGCATCCATGGGAAGGGTGGAACACCATGCCGCATTTTACGGAGCCAGCGTCCTCGGGGAAGCCACTGTAAAGAGTAATGTTCATGTGACACCGTTCACGCAGCCAGATACTGGGTAACTGAAACTTATGACTTAAATTTGAGGAATATCCCATTCATTAGTTCCCCTCCATAGATTTTACTCACCTCAAATGGATTTAGCAGTGGACTTTGAAACATCACCATGTTGTGCTCCTTGTGGATGCCTTTACCCTCACAGGTGCTGCACAGGTCATAGTCTGGACAGACAGTGCACTTGAACCTGGCACCCACCACCGGCCCTTCACAGCCATCGCAGATCACGTTGGGGTGCACCATGTCGCGGGGAGGCTCCTGGCTGCATTGCGAGCGGTGTTCCCGCCTGCACTCCTTTTTCTCTATTAAGGAAAGGAAAGGAAACTTTGCATCAAGAACGAGGTTGCTATTTAAAGGCTGGAAATCAGGCAGAGAAGGAAGCACAAACAGCCCCTGTCAGAGCAGTATTGACTTACTAGGTCAGTTTATTTTTACACTGGCTGCCAAACACGAGCTGGGGACACGTCAGAGAACTTAAACCAAGCGTGAAGGTTTCGGAAAGATACCTGCTCCTCAAACTGGGCATGACTTATCCCTAACAGTCTCTTGACGTGTTTATTTTAGATTAGTCCCGCACCACCCCATTTGGCTTCTCATCCTACCTCCCCAAGCACTGCAGGAACACAGTGTTTTTGGAGAGGGAGTTTGGTAGAAATGCCAGGAGGCCTAACAGATGAGAACGGGGACAACAGTGCTGACTCATTAGACAGACTGCAGATAAAGCTCTGCAGGTATCCACGTGAACAGAAGGGACTTGGGAGCAACTATGCGGTGAAGCATAAGCTGGAATTAAGGCTTCCTAACATGTTGTTGGAAGATTAAAGATACCAGAGCTGGCATCTAGCGTTCCGAGGGAGGCAGCATGACAATGGTGCCTTGCACTGGGCCAGCTGAGATGACAGGGCTAGGAGGAAATTTGGGATCCATTTACCCCACCTGAGCAGGGAGGGATCACATTCTGGCATCTGACCCTGCCTTTTGTTTAGCCTCCCCGCTGAAGGCTGCGGGTTACACCAGGCCCTTCAGGACAAGGGGAAGGGCCAGGGCTCGCTTCTCGCATTTTTGGAGGCCTGCCAGCAAGCGCACGGTGCAAAGCCAGAGCCGGAGACCTGCTACCGCCCTCCGGAGCTGCGCGGCCTTACCTTTGATGTAAACACGAAAGACACCGTCCTGCACGTAGGGCATCGCCATCTCCAGCTCCTCGTCGGTGGAAAAAGCGATCAGGTCCCCGTCTTCATCTGGAAAGGGTAAAGCGTGAGGATTAGGCGNTGGGTCAGGCTCCGCCTCCCGTGAGCCAGGCCCCGCCTCCCGTGAGCCAGGCCCCGCCCCTCCGCGTTCCCAGCGCCCTGGGCCCCGGGGGGCTTTCCTTTCCTCCGGCGCGGAGGGGCAGATGCTCATTTACCCCTTATGTACCCCCTGACGTACCCCCGACATACCCCCTGACGTGCCCGGGTGCGTTTCCTGCAGCCGGAAAAAGCCTGCGAATGCTCGCAGAGACCCGTGTTTGCTCTCTGCCCAGCTCGCCCCCCATGAGCGGTACCTGTGCCGGGGTTTGCATCCCCAAACACAACCGGGAGCGCGGCGGTTTGGCGGCCCAGGACCGTGCTGGTCGCAAAAGCGTCTGCGGTGCCGAGCAGCGGGGAGCGAGGGCGGCGTCGGTGCCTGCTGGGCGGCCGCGTGGCCTCCAAGACCACAGAGAGAGAGACCATGGCGGGGAAACGTGGCCGCTGGCCTGCTGCGCGCCGGGGGGCAGCCCTGGGCTGAACCGGTCCCGTCCCGGCCTGGCCGCAGCCGCCAGCGTTAGCCAGGGCTGACACAGCGCTTGGCCATCCCGGCTCTGCTTGTCGCCTCCATCTTCTGCATCGGGGCGAGCAAAGCCCGCGCCAGGCAGCACGATGGAGGTGGGGAGCCGTGTGCCTGCCCCGCTCCCGCCGGGGTGGCAGTGCCCATCGGAGGGGTTTGCGCTCTCGGCACGGCAGCAACAAGTGACTCTCCAGTTAATGCTCTTCCCCGAACCCAGTGTTTCAGAAGGGGGGCTGAAAATAAAGATACTAGTATAAGCACGACTGACGTTAAGGGGGATGTTCTGAGGGCTTTCCAAGTTGGTGGGCAGCAGTATTTTTTTGCGGATCAGATACAGTGGACAGGCCTTTTAATCTGGCCACGGGAGCGCCCAACTGGCAGAACACGCCGTCTGCGCCATCCAAGTGTAGTTAAATAAAGATGGATCAATGATTATTAGGTTACTCATTAGTGTTAATTTCCTCTCACCCAAGGGCCCGACCACTCTGACTCTTAGTGACATATTTCTTGGTTTAAGATAATAAAAACTTGGGAGAAACTGTGTCATGATTTATCATCTGCAATCAAGAAAAGGATAAGTTTTAATTTCCATGATGGAGACATAGTTTATTTCTTGACCTAAAGCATATATGTTAAAACACTTGGCCTTCCGTGTAGGTAAATTTTTCACATATGTGTGGCAAGTTCGAAATCACAACACTTTTCTGGAACATAGTATTTACAGTGAAGAGGGTTGCACTTTCTAACTTTAAAAGTTTCCTAGGAATTTGGATTTCTAGGTATAGCATGACCAATATTCCACCGTGAAGTGATGAGTTAAAGTTTAAACATAAGCAGATGCAGGTTTAAGCATGAGCGGTGCTGCACAGGGAACAACTCACCAAGTTTTACAGCACGAGATAGCGAAAGGTTTGGGCGTGCAGCAAAGGCGTATCGCTCCTACCTTCCCTTTTGCCTCTTTCCTGTGTGTATCCTTATTTCTGAAAATGTCGGTGAAAGTTGCTGACTTGACATCACTGGATTCTTTCTTTTCTCCCTAAAATCAGAAGAGGGGCCGATGGTAGCGGGACATGCAGTACAGGGCACTCTGCCGTTGTTTTATCCGCCTTGCCAAGCAGCATCTCCAGCATGTCCATCTCGTGTCCTGTTTCTGAGGACACCGATGACCACTTTTGGTCTCATCTATAGAGCCGGAGACTTGTATTTGGGGACCCAGCCCCAGCACATTAATTCCTTAGGCACCGAGTTGCTGCCATCCCAGACAGGACCGATTCCTTATACCCCTCTCCGTCACTGCCTGCGTGTTTGAGGCACAGGGGGTTTGTCAAGTTGCTGGATCTCTTCAAGTCAGTTGTGTCTCCAGATCAATTGATGCATTTATAATTATCAGGCGATTTACTAAATTAAAACCAGAAATCTAAGTTTTCCTCTGTCTGAACTTTAGTCCAGTTGGCCAATATGGAAGGGGCCAAAAGCCGGAGGGAATTTCCCTTCTCCTGGTGAGGCGTGCTGAGTCACGCTCAGCTTTCTGGTCGTGACATCATCCACTTTTACAAAACATAAGGAAAACAAGGCTTTCACCAGCCTGCTGTTAGCTTACCTCACCGATCATGGGACAGGGGTGACTCAGTGAGTTGTCTTCTCCTCCTTCTCCTCTTCCTCCTCCTCCTTCTCCTCCTCCTCCTCCTCCTCCTCCTCGAGGTCAGGGATTTCCTCCCACTGAGCCCTTCTCCTGCCCAGACCTCGGACCTCGCTCTCCCTGTGTTTCCTATTGCCCCCAGCCCTGGGATGTGCCTCCAGGCGGTTTCTTAGCCCCCTGGAGAGGCCGTGTGAGAAGCTGTGCTGTATTCCCACATATATTAACTTGAGATGTTTTTCCCTCTGTTTGCTGGAGGATCCGGGTTTTGGCATTCTCAGCATGAAGGACTGGCTGCGTGGATGTTTTCTTATGGTTCACTAGGAATCCCATAGCATCACAGCAACCCCTGCCCAAAAAGTGGTTTGTCAGCCCCAGCTGCTGAGCAGCCAGCTTCACAGATGGATGTAGCAAAGGAACAGCAAAGGGGATGGGAAAAAAAAGCTGTTCAGGCTTAAAATTTCAAGGGTACAGAAAAAAGGCTCAAAGAGGAGCAATTAGCATCCCTGCAGTGCTCTGCTTTCTCTCTACACCCACTTGCTGCTGGGAAATGTTTAAAAATATTTGGCGAGATGCTTGCTCCAAGGGCACGATCACCAGAAACGCTCCGTATGTCCAAACTTTTCATGTTCACAGTGAAGTCCTGGCGGGGTGAAGGCGGGGTGGGGGGGTGTCCAGTACCTTTTCCTTGCTTACAAACCACAACAGAGGCTGGTGATGATTTTCCACAGGGGATTCTTCCCCAAATCATCGCTCCAGCCTGAGGCCCCCATCACTGTCCCGGCGCTCCCGGAGGGCTGCCGTTTGGTGGGGAGGGAGGGTTTGGCCCCCTGCACCCCCCGGCTCTGGCAGGACGGTGTGCGGTGATGGAGGGACGGCACAGAGCCGCAGCGGGCAGGCGCTCGCTGGGCCGGACCGGGTGCCACGGTCCACATGCTGCCACGGTGCACACACTTCTTCCAGAGGCTTCCGGAGCGGTGCAGGATCCTCCGGACACGTTGGGTCAGGCGCTGGTGACTCAGCCCGGTCCCGTGATGGTTTCCCTCCTCCTCCTCCAGCCCAGCGAAAACGCTGTTCGCCCCCTCCGAAGCAGAAACCCTCCTTCCTGAACAGCGCAGGCAGAAGGAAAACCAAACATTTTTTTTGCTATCTCATTTTTGAGGCTGAGTTTTCCAGAAGGTTAACTCTGCCCCGTCAGGTGTTTACACAGGCTCAGCACCGTTTCTCATTGGTGTGACGTGAAATTTTTAAGGGCACAAAACTCTGGGACAGTTTTTTCACTGAGACAGAGGAGCAGATAGGGAAAATGAGTAGAGAGCAGGCACAAAGTACAAACACACTAAGGGTGTCGTGCAAATATATCAGGATTTCGTGCTCCCAAAGGCGAGAAGGAGCTTTTTGCAACCTACACGAATTGCTTGGGGTGAGCGTTGCTTTGAGAACCTGACTTGTAGCTTTTGCTGTGAATTAAAGCATCAACGTTTCAACACATTGAGGGGGAGCGCCCCGTTGTGATATTCATCTCTCGTGGCTAAGGAGCATTTGGAAACTTGTGTACCGCAGTGAAACAAGCCCTGGTGATGTTTAAACAGAGACCTGTAAAACACATGGGAAATGACGTGACTTTATTTTACGGAAAACAGCAAGCGCTCTTCGCTTAAAGCAGCGCAGGAAGGACAGAGCCTGACCTGCTCGCCGATGGGCCAGAGTCAAATGCTAAAGCGAAGCTCTCCAGAGAGCTCGACAAAATCAGCTATAAATCTGGATTACGATTTATACGTAGACCTAATAAATGTTTTCTCTTTCTAATTTTTGTAATGGCCTCAGGACCTGTGGATTGCTGTCGAAGTGCTTTTGGTGGAAGGCCCTGGTTTCTGTAGCGTGCTGAGTATTGCCAACATCAACTCTCCAAAGATCACGAGATCCCCTTAAAAGCCACCTTCCCTCTGTTTGCTGTTGGGGTTTTGAGTCTCTGCAGTTCATATTTAAACTTTGCTCTACAAAAGGACCAAGGCTCAAAACTTGCTTTTTAAAAATGGAATAAAAGCCAAAATCGGGGTAGGACTTCAAGAATAAATGTGAACTTTGCAGGTCTGACATAAAAATCACAAGTGCTGACAATTCTCCTTCATCCCTCATTTCTTTCCGAGAGCCCAAGGTTTTCGTCCTGTGAGAGGGTGGTACAAAGCTCATTCATTTCTTCAGACTTTTATGAAGGCAAAGCGTAACAGCAGAAATTAGATTAAGCTTTATCCTTGGGAAAGAGTTAATTAATTGTCTTGGAGAAATTATTAATGTTATTCGGTTCCCTTCCGCTGCAGACACACCACATACCCCGAGCAGGAGTGTTTTGCACATCTGAAAATAAACACCCAGCATCTAATGCACTGAAACGTGTCATGTTATTTCTCTAAGCTCTTTAACGGCAGTCGGGTTTCACACGCCTTTCCCACAAGCAGCTCTCATCTGCCACCGCTGGAGGGTTGTTGCCATTAGCTCCTGTGAACCCTCTGTTGGCTCCTGTGTTCAACACGTAGGTTTAAGGCGAGAAAGCGAGCAGGCCGGGTGGGACAGAGCTTCTGGGGCTTGCTTTCTTTGCTCTAATGGTGGAAATGCTCTTGCTGGTGTGGTTGAGGCTTCACCTGCAGCCAAGGAATGAGTGTGCTGGGCGGGGGGTCTGCTCTCCCAGGAGCCGATCAAGCGCTCAAGGGCTGGACTGCTCTGAAGGCACGGGACGTGCTGCTGGCTCACGTTCTGCAGCTGATGGTCGCTTGGGCAATGCCTTGCAGAATCCAGGTGAGGAAGCACAGATCCAGCCTCTCTTGGTTTTTTTCAGTATTGCCGAGAGTGACGTTCGGTGCATTTCCCTACGCAGGGACGTGCCTGGTGTGAGCAACGGTCTGTGCTGGGGCCCTGCGGCTCCTCCCTGGCTTCTGGCAGCGGAGGCAGAAACTTTTGGTGCCATCCAAAGAGCTCCCTCTGCTGATTTCCTTCTCGGATTTTCTCACCACGGGGAGAGGCCATTTCAAGATTTGAAAAAATGTGGTTTATTTTATAAACTAGAGAAGAGTCTAAGGACGCAGGTAGGGACAAGACCATCTCCTGCAGAAATGGGCAATCTGTGCTTTCCCTCATACACATTTATGGCTTTCAACGAGGCACGGGTATTGCCCAGAGCACCTCGAGACAGCCCCTGCATCCACCACAGCTCCCTTCACCCCTCGCCTCTCCAGAAGGAAACAGAGCGGAGGCTGGAGGACCCGTTTGCCCGATTTCCCAGTTTCAGAAGGATTCCCACATCAGCTGGAGCACTGCCTGGAGGAGACGTGCCTCCGGAGCCCGGCTGGCTCCCAGTACATCCCTGCCTGCTGCCTGGGCCGGCTCCGAAGCTGCAGCCGAGCATCGCCGAGCACCTGCATCGCCGTCACTGCCTCTGGCACTGGCACCCGCTTTGCTTTATGTGACTCCTGAATTGATCCAAACATTTCAGACAACAGGACTTTGATCGCTGGAAGCCGGTCCCACAATATTTACACATCTGAGAAACATTTACTTACTAAAAGAGGTCCGGGGAATGGAAGGCAACGACTTTAGCCAGAGAAGTTACGTACCTGTGTACGGGGCACAGGAGCTGCCGCCTCCTGTTTGACCTCACGAACAACCGCAGGGGTAAGTTCAGGCGATGGAGGCATGTAAACTCAGCATTTCGAACCCGACCTTGCTGTACAGCTCCTCCTAGTCGAGAATGAAAGAAAGCCGGACCCATTAACAGAAGAAAACACAAGTGAAATTTGTTAAATTTGATTTCTTCTGTCCTGCATCCGGGCAAGCAGCTTGAGGCCGTAAGCGCTGAATGCCAGGCCCCTTGGAAGAGCGATGATGTCCTTCCAGGCGGCAGCTTCCATTTGTGATATTCACCTGGCATCGATTTTCTCTCAGTAAACATTAGATGCCGTTTCCTTAACCGAGATGAAACGCTCCTGCGGAAATGGCAGCGAATATGCACGGCACGGCTATGGGGGCTGCTGCCCCCCGACCTCGTCCTGCACGCCCCCTGTGTGTAGGGCCCCGGGGACACCCCTGTGCGTAGGGGCTGAGCACACCCCCCGTCCATAGGGGCTGAGCACACCCCCCGTCCATAGGCACCCCTGCACACCCTGGCTGTCGAGAGTCACTTGCGCGCAGCCCGGTGCACAGAGGTGCAGACACACGGGGCCACGTGCACACCCCGTGCGGGGGTCCCGGCGCGCACCCCCATGCCCAGAGGTGCATGCGTACAGGTGCGTGCGCACAGAGACATAGGGACCCAGGCGCGCACACAGACGCACACACAGACGCACGCAGACTTACAGACCCAGGCATGTGCACGCGCGCACTCACACACAGAGACATATGGACTCAGCCACACACACGCACACACAGACACACACAGAGACATATGGACCCCGGCACGTGCACACACGCGCGCGCACACAGAGAGACATATGGACCCAGACACACAGAGACACACACAGAGACTTATGGACCCAGACACACACAGACACACAGAGACATATGGACTCAGACACACACACACACACAGACACACACAGCGCCATATGGACCCGGGCTTGTACACACACGCACGCACACACACAGACATATGGACCCAGACACACGCACAGACACACACACAAACATATGGACCCAGGCATGTGCACGCACACACACACTCAGACGCAGACATATGGACTCAGACACGCACACAGAGACACACACAGAGCCATATGGACCTGGGCATGTGCACACAAGCATGCACACATACAGACATATGGACTCAGACACACACAGACACGTGGACTAAGACGCACACAGAGACATATAGACTCAAGCACACACAGAGACACACACACAGCCATAGGGACCCAGACACACACACACACACACGCACAGACACATGGACCAGACGTGCACGTGCACACACATACATGCCCATAGACCCATGCAGGCACAGATAGCTGTATATCTTCGGTCATATGCATGTGCACAAGTATGCGTGTATACAGCTATATGAGTAAGCCAGGTGTATAGGTATGTACACATACATGTAAACCATAAATGTGCACCTGTGCACGCGGGTACACATGCACTTCCACATGCATGTACACAGACACCTTCACACACACTCACACATATATGTGCACACACACGCATACATTCACGCGCACACACATGCATGCACACACACATACACACACTCATGCACACGGACACTGACACACATACACATTCACACACACACACACACACTCACACTCATACTCACACACACTCTCTTACACACATACATGCACACTCACACACATACACACTTATATTCACACTCACACACTTACACACACTCACACACACACTCACATACCTACACACTTACACTCACACACTTAGTGTCACACACACACACACACACTCACACACACACTCATACTCACACTCTTACACACACACTCACACTCACACACATACACACACTCACACGCACGCACACGCGCACACACGTACACACACACACACGCACACAC
>VZTL01076760.1:0-28262 GCA_013400535.1 Scopus umbretta | reverse complement strand
AGCATCCCTGCCCTCCCCACGCCACACATGGCTCTTGCGGCTCGGTGCTGAGTCCGGTAACTTAAGCGCACACGGGACGGGTGCGAGGGCTGCCGGCATCAGCACGTAAATATCGGTGCTGGTTTTGCGCCGAGAGGGCGGCTGCGAAGCAGGGGTGCAGGGCCCCGTCCCGTCGAGGCTGCAGGCGGAATCCCACACAGGTATCGCAGGGATGCTCGCCGCTGTTTTTTTCCTGACAACATAATAGTTGCTTTTCCCCAGCCTGTCACTCACTAAAGCAGCGCATGGGATTTATCCTGGCCTGGAGGACAATTCTGGTAGTTGCTTCTGAATTATGTATCTGTCTTGGGTATGGGTGCGCAACTTCTCACGTCCGTGCTAGTCACTCGGCTCTTCCAGTTCCTGCAATTCTAGAGGTCGTTAAAGGCAGGCAGTCCGGCCATCCGGCCCTTGACCCTCTCTTCCCACTCGCTGTATAAGCGTCTCTCCCCGTTACAAGTGAGAAGCAGCTTTTGCTGAGCCTAAGACATGACTTGTCGGCTTCGCAATCCCGCGGCACACCGTGCACCATCACAAGGTGCAGCTTGGCGTGGCGCAAAGCTGGCGTCGGGGCTGGGGCCTCTGGGGACGGGGGGGGGCTATCTTGGCTCCGATGGGCAGGATGACACGAGCCCACGAAGGTGCCCATCCAGCCCAGCCCCTTCCCCGCAGCAGGGCCGGAGCGCCTGGGATGTGCCATCTTCTCGGGGGAGCTGCAGGCGTCTGATGGGCGGCTGCTTGGGCTCCTCTGCCTCGCTCATCAGCTGAAGGGCTCTCCTGTCATGCTGCTAACATGGTTTAAATCCCACCAGAGCTAACTCCCCACGGAGCTTTGGGTGACGGGCAGTTGCAATGCAGGGGTACCGCCGGTGGATCAGCTACCTTCTGCTGGTGAGATTTTTTAACTGACAAAATGTTTGCACAGCAAGGTGGTGTTGTATGTGTTTTCATCCAGGAGTGCTAGACTGTGGTAAGTTGTGCAGGGGCAGAGGCGTGCTCTGAGAGCTGCTTTCGTGTGGTTACCGCTGAGCAGCTGCTCTGCTTGTAGCTCCCTCCCATAAATGAAATGAAACCAGCGTGCGGTGCTGCCCAGGCTCTGAGCAGTCACTTCTATTTTCTGAAGCAGGGTGGCCAACCCCGCTAGGTAGTCTGTGCCGTCTGGACTGTGTCGTCCTTTGACTCACTTTTATTTTTTAACAAGTAGCTTTTCCCCATTGCTCATTCAAGTGCCAAAATAATAACGTTGGGTACCACTGTCCCTGTCCTTCGTAGTAGGACCCTCCCTGGGATACGACTTTTCCTCTGACAGCAGCAGATTGTCACTTGCAAACAGCGATCACTACAAGAGGTCACAAATAACGCGGGTCAGGCTGTGCGTGTCAGCACAGCAGGTTTCCGGCTATTATGCTTGTTTGCGGATCAGGCCGTTACTCAATACAGAGCTGGAGAAGACCTTGGGAGGTCATTCAGTCCATCTCCTGCCCCTACGCAGGATCGGTGATAACCAACCCCTTCCTGACATGTTTATTGTATTCATTCTTAAAAACCACCGATGACAGAGATGCCTAAGCTCCCTGGACAACCTGTTTGACACTTAGCAGCCCTGCCATCAGGTTTTTCTTATGATCTGAACAGAAATGTCTTTTCCTTTGGTTTGGTTTCATGATTGCTCTTCTTTTTCCATTTATTTGGCACAGGCAGAAAAGTTCCTTCCTTCCTTCTTTACAGGAGCCTGTTAGATATCTCAAAGTTGCTACCATGTCTCCCCTTAGCCCCTGCTAATATAGATTAAACCATGCTGGTTCCTTAGATCATTCATTTTAAGTCCTGTATTCTTGGTCTACAGTTGTTCTTGTTACTCTCATCTGGACCATCATGATGCTTCACCTGCGATACAGGACAGAAGTCACTGCTTTATTTTTGCTCAGAAGAATAAGGGATTACTTCAGGTCTTTTAAATACAGTGATCCTGTTTATACATCCCAGTGTGTTTGCTTTTTACTTTTGCCACAGATGACTTGTGTTTCCTTTTTTTTTTTTTTTTTTTATTCCCTTTCCCCCTTGAGCCATTCTTCTCCACAACTTTTCCTGCTTTTCATTCCTCATGTTGTATTTGCCCGTATTTATATATATAAATAAATATATATTGCCCGTATATATATATACAACAATATCATGTTGTATTTGTTTTGTATTATATTATAATATAATATAATTATTCTTATCAAATTGCATTACCTCATGCTTGTCCTTGTTGAACTGCGCCTTTTTTTTTTTCAGACTGTTTCTTCTGAAGTATGAGGATTGTTACAGGTGCAGCTAGACATTACATAGGTTACAGGTTACATACACGTCACAGGTGCAGATAGGATGAAGGCAAACAATTTAACCCACCTGCAATTAAATTGTTGTGGTTTTTTTCTTTCCAATTATGAAAACTGCTCAGTTCTCATCTATAATGTTTGTTGATCTTGACTGATCAACCAGCCACGTGCTGTCTTTCCAGCCCTTCTCTTTGCCCCTTGCAGCGTACCCCAGAGCCATAAATGCTGCAGGATATTTTTTTAAGTGATTTTTTTTTATTTATTCATTGAATAGGAAATTCTAAACCTTGTATGAATCTTTTAGGAGACTCAAGACATGCTGCCCCTTGTAAACGTTGTGTTTTGAGGTTGGGATTGCACCTCCGGGGTACGGCTGCGTAGCTCAGGGTGGGCTCTGTACCCATGCAGGCTTCCCCCAGCAGGATTTTGCGCCGTCAGATTTTAATGATTTGTAGTTACCCAGCACCAGCCAGCTCCCGGTTTCCATCGTAAAACCACAACTGCAGGCATCTCCGTATTGTAGATGTGCCTGTGAAGCGGGGTTGCTCTTTGCATAGTGGCTTCAGACCCCCCAGATGAGTTTTGACTGTGCGGTGTTTTGGATGCTCATCCCGTGGGAACCGTTCTTCCTGTGGGCGTTGCAAAAGCGCTTCAGAACAGACGCGCACGGCTCCTGGACGGACTCGCCGCTCGCATCCCGGGTGGGTGTCCTGGTGCAGGTCTGAGCGCGGGGTCTCTCCCTCGACTTGCGAACGTGGTGGGGAGCGGGGTGCTGGGGTGTCGGTGATTGCGGGGCACCGGCTGCAGCGTGGACGTTGCTCCGGTGCCTGTTGCAGCAGTGCAGGCTCAGGCGGCATCTCCATAAAGAAATCTGCTTATTTGGTGCCGCGTGCCGCAGGATGCTCCGCTTCCTCGGGGTGTTCTTTGTGGGAAGCAGGCTTTGTCCCGGAGGGACATTCCCCTGAGCGTGTTTACAAAGTCTTCTTATATAATGTATAAAAGCCGTGAACGCTAATCCGCTCTAGACGCAGCAGGGTCAAAGCTTGTGATACTGCTAAATATGAGCCCTATCTTGCGGCGTGCAGGGGTTCCCACTGCTTTTTCATTCCTGTTACCTGCACCGGCTTGACTTCAGGCTTTTGTAGTTTCGTTGAGGTCTTGGGAGCAGGCTGCAGCCGGACGGGTGCGAGCGAAAGCCCTTCTCTGAGCTGGGGTTGTTTCACTGCAACCCTTGGAAGCGTTTACCAGGAGGAGAGATGCTGGCAGCAGACCCAGCGTATGCCTCCGAAGACTGGGGAGGTGCAGATGGGGACCTGACTGAGCAACCGTAGAGTTTAGAAATCTGTCATTAAAAATGCATGGAGAATAAAAAGATGTGCAGGAAGTATTTCTGAAAGCCTTTACTTGGCCTTTGAGGTGCTCAGCAGACATTGTGTGGAATTGGTGGCTGGAATGCAGCAGCATTTGCAAAATTATCCCACGTATGATTTGACCAAATTCATTCCAAGAGTGAGGGACACCATGTAATTGATACACATTTGTCAAAATAAATCTTTCATTGTCTGGAGGCACCTGTATTTCTGTTTTTATTTCTTTGCAGTTTTTATTAGGTCTTTAAACAGGGCTCTTGACCTGTATGGCACATGTTCTTGTCCGTGTCCCATTGCTGCTCCAACAATAAGAGCTGCGGTTGCGTGGTGGAGTTGAAGTTACTGGAAGTGGAAGAGGGCTTTCTCCTAACCAGGACAGTGTTCCCCAGCGTAGGAGACTTGGATTCGGGTCCTTGCTATGCCGTATGCCTCCCAGTCTTGGGAAAGTCAGTCGACTGGTTTCATGCCTCAGTTCCCATCTGCTCTCTGGGGACAGTGACATCTCTTGTCACAGGGGTTTGGAGGACACAGCCACGCTTCTGTGACAGCAGGGTCTGTGTCAGTGCGTAGGAGAGGAGCAGGCAGAGGAGGTTAACACATACACACACGCCATTACATCAAGTACTTCTCTCGGTTTACTTCTGTTGCAGAACAAAACCCTTTCTCATTTGTGATTCCCTTTGATTCATCTAAAACAAGTCATTGATTTGTGCTTATATCCTGAATGTTCATTGATTATTCACTTAAGTGTTTAATGTAAAACACATCTATAGCTGGCTAGTTTAAGTGAAGTTGCCAGTCATCTCCAGAAAGCTTTGAAGCCTGCTAAGTGATGGAGAAACTGCTTTAGCGATAGATTGGGCAAGGCTGCCAGCAGGCTGCTGCAGGTGGACTTGCGTTATCCGCGGTTCTTCCTGTTCGCAAAACCCAAACGGGTCACCAAAGTACCAATTTCTCAGTCCATGGCAAGTACGACCAAATATCCGTCCTGGGGTGCCTGGCTTGGCACGGGCATCCACAGCCACCTGGGGCTTTGCAGGAAACCTTTGCAGAGGTGGGGCTCAGCCACCTGCCTAAAAATATTTGGAGACGAAGCTTTATGTTTCACATGAAGATTTTCCATATCGTCATTGTGCCAACTCTAGTGTTGGCATTTTGTTTTTCACAAGACAAAGCCCAAGAGATCGGTGGAGCTCAGTGGGTCAAGAGGGCTGCCGTGGTGGTAGAAGTCACTGGTCAAATTAAAGGATTATGGAAACTATTAAAATAAACAAGGGCTTCAGTGGGGGCTGGCAGGTTAACGCTGTTAGGAGGAGAGGCTTTTTGGGGAGTGCTGATCAAGCATCTGCTTAACAGCTTCCTGATTCGAGGAGAGGATTGTTGTCTTTGGAGGGAAATGCATTTTTTCTGCCTCTTTTATTTGAATTGAAGCGTAGGGGGCTTTTTATTCGGCAGTGCCCTTCTTGGGGTTGTTTTTGAGCTCATGTCAGGCTTTTCTTGCAAAGCAAGAAGATCTGGGAGGGGCAGATTTCTGGTTGAAATCATCTCTTTCTGCATTAATTGTGGCACTGGACACTTCTCTTTCTGTTTTTCTCCTGGTGTCAAGTCACATTCCAGTCTCCAGGATCCATGCATTAGCATGGACGCATCTCTCATGCACAGAGATGGCTCCGTAACTCCATATACCCTCCTGCCTGCCCCTGCTCGGAGTGACTCCCCTAATATTTACATATTCCTGCCCTCTTGCACTACGTACAGGATAAATACTTACCTAAAGGTTAATCTGTATTTTGAAGTGACTGGACGTGTTTGTGCAAGATGTTTTCATTTCTGCTTACATTAAAGTGGACAGCAGTAGCGTTAAAATGTAAATCATTAGGCTTTAAAGGAGCTTCTGTGCAAAAATTAATCTCCACCTGTCTTTTATTTTCATTATGAGTTTTGGTGAGTTGCACCATTTATTTACTTGTAACTGTAAGTATCGCACTGGTGGGTTAAGACTTGTTGGTAGCAGGATGGATGCTGAACTGGGGGAAGAGCAGGGCACTGGCTTGTGTCAGTGCTGCTACCTGGTCCACACCTGTCCCTCAATGAGTTTTGAGACCATCCTGATCACGTTTTCAAGACTGCCAAGGAGCACATAGGTTTTTCGTCTCTCCCTGTGATGGTGAGAGCTTTCTGGAAATAAGGTTTAACCTGGAGACTCCTTTTTGTCACTCGCTACTTGTATGTACGCTGCAATAAGTCCTCTATGGATTGTCACTGCTCTGAGGAATTTCGTGGCTTAGATAGGAGACCTGTGGTACCAAAAAAGTTGTGTAGCCTTCAGAAGCCCCTGTAAATAATCAAAGAGAAACCTCCAATACTGAGATATGAGCTACTTAAGATGTGTGCAATAGCACTGCGTGTTTGTATAGCTTGTTCTAGTGAAAGCATAGTAGCAACACTAACTCTACCAGTGCCAAGAGCTTCATACAGAAGCAGCTGGAGAAGTTTCCCGAGTGAGGACTAAATTGCTGTATTCCTCCCCAAATGACGGGCACTTAGGGGAGTGGAGCTGCTGTGCAGTGCCCCCATGGTGTGTCCCCCCCGTGCTGGATGTGAAGAACGAGAACAGTATTTGACCGTATGGGTTGCCTGGTGGATGGATGGACCTTGATGGCGTTGGACCCTCTCAGCCTCAACCACTGCCACAGACAAGTACCTGTCAAATGAATTGCTCAGTTAATACTGGCAAAAGTGGTGCGGTGGTCTCCCCTCCCTCTTCTCTGTGCCCAGACTGTGATCTTTTGCTTTTATTTGATCATGCCTTTCGTGTTTTAACTATTCCTTTTTTGTGCCATCTCTCATTGCGCTCCCTCTGGAGCTGGCTTTGATATCTTTTCTCTTTCTCTTGCATTTCCCTCGGTTTCCTCCCTTCCTTCTTCCTTTGGTGTTGCAGAAAATGACCAAGATGGATGTCTTCCCACACATCTCTCCCTCTCTTAATCTTGTCCGGTTCAAGTTGTCCACCATTTGAGGAACTTTACCGGATGCTCACCTAATAGTGTGGCGGTGTTAACTCCAAGTGATGATTTTAGCTAGAAGCTGGTAAAGGTTGGGCTGCCCGGGGAGGAGGTGGTGCTGATTCTTGCACCGGGTGTCGGGGGTCGCTCCGAGTCCCTCCGGGTCCCAGGAGTGATGGCAAGGCAGGGCGCAGTCCCCCAGGACAAACTCTCTGGCTTCCAGCGTGGGGACGTGCCGTGGGGATGCTCGCACGGGCATCGCGCGTGGGTGGTTGGCGCTGCCGGGCGGCAAGAGCTCATCCGGCACCTTGCGGATGGAGCTTAAACGAAATTGAAGGCGAAGCAAGAATCGTGTTTAAAAGCAGATTAATTTGCTGACTTTGGGGAGCGAGAGACACTTAGAAAAAAAAATTGGAAATGCAAATTCTAGCTGAGCACAGACTTCATCATTTGATGGCTGAAATTCTCTGCTTTGTCGTGCCAGTGAAGCTGCGTGAAACATGTATTTTCCCCGAGCTAAAGAGCTGACCTGGGTGGGGGAGGCAAGTACCCAGAATGGTGGATGAGCATAATTAGGACATGGATTGTGGGTTGGCTCTGTATAGATCAGTTTGTGTTTTGTTAATGTCTGGTTCCACCCTGTCTGTCTGTTTTATTAGATTAATTTATTACTTTCTGAAAGTGCCTCTCCAGTGAGCTAAAATATCTATTTACTGGAAGTATTTGGTTACCATGAAAAAGTGTGTTTGGATTGTGTTCGGCAAATATTAACTACTTTCTTCTGTTTCTTTGCAATTTAATTGTCTATTTATCCTGGCTATTGATTGCTGAAGGCCTTGGTAATTATTTGCTGATTTTGGAAATAATGATTTTAAAGGCTTGGATTACTTTCGTAATAGTAATTGTTGTCTTGGTGTGCTTGCCTCAAAGGATGGGATGTCTCTGATGGCTCCAGTTGCAATGTGGACATTTACTGTCTGAAACTGTGCCGCTGTCTTAAAATAACAAAATCGTTACTGGCGTTTTGTTCCTGAAACTAAGCAGATATTTGCAGAGATGCAAACCTGGCAGTCGCAATTAGCTCACAAATTTGCTGTTCCTGTTGGCGGAAGGAGTGGCCAGATTCTGGAGTCAAATAAAAAGATAATTTTATTTACTTTCTGCTGTTTCACTCTTCCCCGATTAATTTCGTGCCGTGTTGGTCTGAACTCTGGTGCGGGGCTGGGGGGGAAACGGGCTGCCCCTCTCCAGTGGCGGCACAGCAGCAACGCAGCTTTGCTCTGTGGGAGAGAAGCAATATTCCGAAAGGGTGTTACACTTGCAAGTGAATGTGCTGCTGTACAGCCACACATCTTGCTTTGGGGGAAGGTGAGAAATTGGAAAGTCTCTGCTGGGAGCTGAGTAATTGGCACCTGCTATTATTGTGTCCCTCCTCTCCCTTTTAATAACTTGTTTATAAAGATAACTCTCCTACAGATCTCGTTACACAGCCGTAAAGCATGCTTTTTTAAAAAAATACACGCATTCCTATGCATGTCAGGTCTGAATACCTACCTTCTTATGCTTCTGTAAGGAGGAGGGATAGTTTTTGTCTTGTCCCGGCATCTTCTCTCACTGCTGGGCAGACTCACGGATGCCCATGGGGAGAGGAGCTGTGTCCTCGCTATACCTGGAAGGAGATGTAATTCTTCCACTAATACAAAACTTGGCAGGCGGTTAGAGTGGCTGGGAGGGGAATTTTGTCTTCTTGTTGTTTTAGGCCTTGAAGCAAGGGATTGTGTTGGCTGTTTGAATGATGTTGGCTTTATCTCCATCGGAGCTCGCGTAGTGACATATATTACTAGAGAGCACGAAGTGCGACATTTAGCATACGCCCCTGGGATCTCTAGTTGCAGTGAATCCCACTTCTTTCTCTTGCATCAAGTGATTTGTTTAATTGGCTTTAACAGTTTCATCCTTGTTCTTTTATTAGTGGATTGTGGCACAAAGGGAAGCTGGGAGCGTTTTTGGATCCTGTCCTGGGTAATTTGATGACTAAGTCTCGTGGAGCTTCACCTCTGTGCAGGTGCAGTGGTGCATCTCCTGCAGGGGATGTGGTGGGAAGAGCGTGTCCTCCTCCTCCCAAATGTACGTGTGGGGAAGGAAGAGGAAGAGAGGGCAAAATCATGGCTGTGACAATTGTTTTCTAATTCTTTTCATCACCTTATAGAATAGAAATGATAAAAGGAGCCTCAGAAGAGAGGACATTGCAGCAAGCCGTGGCAGGGATGTAATCTCTTTTCTTCATACTGAGGTATAAAGATAATTCCAATCGGGATTGAAACAGCGGATGGCAAATAATTCTTGAACAATCCGCTTATGGTGTTCCAGGATGCGAATGAAAACCACTAATGGGATAAAGAAGGATCTAGATAATTATCTTGACTGCATTCAATCCTGTCCTTTCAGGAGAGTACTCTTGTGTGGACACTAATTTCATGTGTATGAAATGCTAAAGCTGACTAGACATTTTCAGAAGTTAGATGATTCCAAAATAGCCATCATTGCTTGGTGATCATCTTTTATCTACCTGGCTGGTCCTAATAAATCTGATTTCTGGTCTCTGCTGTCCTGTTTCCCTTTTCCCCCCTCCCTGCAGCAGGTTAAAACTGCAACACACATTCTCTCCGGGCGGATTTGAAACCTCCTTCAGCCTTTTCTTTTACCATTTGGTCTGCTGTTTTGGGAGACTTCCTGGGGTTTTTTTCCCTTTCACAGCTGGTAATGCTGTTGTTTTAAGTCTGACGGAAGAGCTGCTTGAACTATTAAGGTATGCAAGATATTTTTTAATTTGATCCGTTTTTTTTTTTCCCTAGCAAGAGCTCTGCCTTGCAGTGCGGGGGATGGCACTGTGCTCCAAAACAAATCCAGTTGTACAGCCAGTTAATGAGGCTCTTGTTGTAGGCTCTTTGCTGTCTTTGTGTTTCAACCTAATGGATGCTCCATGGATGAAGTGGAGGATGGCAGGAGGAGAAAGGAACAGTTTTGTATTGACAGCAACCATGACATTTGGATGGGGTCGGACCAGTTAACAGCGTGTAAAGATCTGTGTTACAGGATCTCTGTTCTCTATGACCCCGTGGTCAGAGGAAATCTGCTGTTGGGAGGTATGGGCGACAGAAATGCACTTCTAAGAAGCGGCTGGTTCTTCGCTGTCCCCCATCAGCTGCAGGCAGCTGCATTTGCCAGCTGTCAGAGAGTTGTTTCTCTCCAGCCTCACACCAAACGAACTGAGGCATGCCTGAACCGGCTGCAGCATCCTTCAGCGAGCCAGGATGTGTATCTGACAACGGGAGCCAGGTCTGCGACTTCAGCTGAGACAGCTGCCCACGAGCCGTCCTCCAGCTGGAAGAGGAGGACAGGCAGTCAAGCATCATCCCTTTGCACACTGGAGGACAGATGCTGTGCACGGCTGTCTTGTCAGGGAAAGACTCCATCATTCACTGGGTGGAGAGTGCCCAAATGTAATTTCTCAGCAGTAGACTCTCTCCAATCACAAGGTTCCCATCTTTTCTTGCTGGCATGGTAGTACAGTTAAGGCTCAGATGCCTTTTGGAAGTACAGAAGGGCTTCCTTGCTTTTAATGCGAAGTCAAACAAGAAATGCTGCCCTGTCCAAGGTGGGCTTGCGTTTCCAGTCTCCTTCATGTAGCACAGAGGGGTTACAAGGGCCAACCTTGTAAAAGGTTGTAAAAGCTCCAAGGAGCTGGTATGTCTATTTTTGCTGTGGACTGGAAGTTGCTCTTGACACCAGATTTGCAGTTCACACCACCATGAGCTGTCACTTGCCTGTCCCAACCAGAGGATGTCCTTAGAGGCACATGAAGCACAGCCCTCCCATACCAGGCTTGGGTTTGGGACAGGTAGCCTGCAGGAGGGTCTGATATGCAATTAGGCACATCCAGATAAGGCACTTCCCTAGTAGGGCTGTGTGTAGAGAAGAGGGTATGTGGGATCCTTGCTGCCTCTGGAAGGCTCTTTAAGAAACAAGTTATATTTAAGAAACCTTTTATCTTGGTGACATGGTTCTTGAACAGCAGCTCTTAAACTCAGTTGCTCCCACAGAAGAGTCAGTATCAAGGTGTCTTTGCCTCCTGGTCACAGTTACTAGCCAGTAACTAGCCCTGTGGCTCTAGGAGCAGGGCTGAACTTTAACAGTGGTGCCTGGTGTAGGCTCTTGCCCTGAAACTGCTGACGTTCTGCAAGAGGAATCTGGTGAGGTCTGGCAGTTGACCCGTAAAAATTGATCGATTGCTGTTTAAGGCAAGATATCCACCTTATCTCTGAGAACACCAGCACTCCTACGTGCTCTTGACTTCCACAAAGATCTTAATGGGGATTTTTACCTGGTTCTTGATATCACTGTGTGCCCTTTGAAAGAAGCGCTCGCTAGGAAATCTCATTACTTGCTCCTCGTTAAAGGTGTCTGGTTAGCTGAGTTGCTGGTTGAAGTCTCCTTTCCTCGACCCTGTGCTGTGATAAAGTGGTACCTGGAGCTGTTGTGCCAAGTGTTATCTCCATAGAACATAATAAACTTTCTCCTGCCATCTTCTGCTCGGGCAAGTTGTGCCCAGAGAGAAACTGTGTGTTTTTCTGGATGTCTGCAGAGCTCTCTGTGTTTACATCATCCAAGTCACTTCAGAAGGGCAGGCATTTCACATCTCTCTGGAAATGGCAGATTGCTTACCCTGAGTGCTGTTGTCTAGGCTGTGGTTCCTAACTTCTAAAAAGGCAGGTCAAGAAGTATTGCTGTAATAGTTAAAGGTCAGGCAAAATGATGACCTTTAGCCCTTCATAGCAGCTGTGATCATCAAAGGAGGTGTTTTACTGCTGGGATTGAAACTTCAAGCGCTCATCTGTTGTTCCAGAGTGCTGGTTAATTATTCTTGAAGCCTTCAAACCAAAGGTGGTCATTTCTGCAGCTGCCCCTGATGGTGACCCCGTGGTGCTCAGAAGCCCCGGCTGAGAGCAGGATCCTCTCTGGTGTGCCCTCAGCGTGCTGGCTGCATGGGGAAACCTTCCACGTAGCTTCCCCATGAAAGGCTGGGCTGAGAGAAGCGGGTCTGTCTAGGTGGGGCAGTCATCAGTGGCAGAATTGGCCATTTAAAATCCACATCTACTCATCAACGTTGTTGGGTGGCCAAGGCTGCTGCAGTGCCGGGGGATGAGCATGGGGGCCGTTTGCATCAGGCTTATGGGTTTGGCAGAGAGGAGGAAAGGGGACGATGTTGGCAAGAGAGGGCTCGTAGGTGCGTAAAATTCAGATTGCCAAATAGCGCAGAAAAGGTCAAGAACTTCTTTTGTCTGCTGGTGTGTGGCATAACGCACAGGTGAGGAGGCGTGGATTTATTTGTATGTGTACTCTTGTTTCGTTTGCCTTCCAGGAGAAGTCCTTATCTCGTCTCCTGCTGCCAGCTTCCTCTGAGTTGCCCTCTTTCCCTCTGCTCTGCCTACATTTCTTGCTGTGATTTCAATTATTTATAGTATTTCTTTTCCCCTTAAACTGCTCCGCTGTGTGCGCGCTATTTAAGCAGCTGTCGCTTCCCAAGCCCATTCCGCTGATGGGTGAAGAGAGGATCCCTGTGCATACAACTCGTTAAGAGCATTTCAGGGCTCTTCAGTGTGGGCAACTCTGTGAATGTAAAATTGCAGTTGGATCTTATCTTATGGAAGGTTTTGATTGCAGCTGGTGAAATAATGATCCACTTGTTAATGTAGAGTAACAGGAGGAAGCTGCCGAGGATAACAAGGGGAGAGGAAAAGTTTTGCAGAGGAGCATGCCCCTTTTTTTGGTGAAACTTAAGCAGCCTACAACAAGAGGCATATTCTCCTCTCGGTTACATCAGTGTGCATCCAGAAGGACCTCATTAAAATAATTTAATTTATTTTCAACACGGGCTGGTGTCACATAGAGGGGAGTCCCTGGTGGCAGGGAAGCGCAGGCTTACTGGGCTGGTCTGGAGTCAGAGCCGAGGCTGGGAGAGGCAGGTTTAGCTGTTCAATTTAGTCCTCCCTCATTTTTACCTCTGCAGTCTCAAGCTTAGAGAGGAAGCAGAAAATATTTGTTTAAATCCCTTTTTTCATTGCTGCCATGTTCAAACTGAATTAACTCTCATCTCAAGGAAGCCTGCGCTCTAAGAAACATCTGCCATGGTCCAAATTGTGTTTGAGGTTGGAATTAAAATGTATGTAACTGTTCAGCGGTGAGCGATGAATACACAAATCCTGCTCTTTGCCAACAGTTGTTTTGCGAGACATGATTTGTACGCTTCCCTTGTACCTGTGCGGTTGCACGAAGGTGTTGCTGGAATACGAACCAGCACAATGTGTCTCAGGAAATAATGATTATAAGGTGTAGCGGCTTGCTGGAATGTCAAATAGTTCCTTATTTCAAGCTTACGTTTGTTTGTTTATTTATTTGTCTTCTACAAACAGTGTTTCTGGAGTGTAATAGTAATTGATGTGAGGATGCAATTGTACTCACGGTGCATCTGTGTCAGGGGGCAATATTTATGTGCAACGGCTGCTCTGTGAAATATTTGTTCTCCTCTTAGCTCCTCCATCCAATGAGTTGATGTAAGCTCTCAGGGAAAGTACGAACAATTTTTAGAGCTGTTCTAGATATAGTCCTAACAGACTTTTTTGATTGTATAACTGAAAAGAGCTTTTGAAAAGATAGAACAAGTCTCAAGTATACACCGATCAGGGAGAGGCTGGTGCTTTTCTGTATTCGATGAGCTTTCAGTCTGCTGAATTAAGAAAAAAAATAAAGCTCCCATTTTATGGAGTATTGTCTGAGGACCAGGACTCTTGCAGTGTATTTGAGTGCCTAGGCTTCTTTCTGGCTTCTTTCGGGTAAAGACCATTCAAGTTTGAAAAAATTGTTCAAGTTCTTTGAATTGTGTCCTGTTTTTCAGAGGGAATTGCAGAGATAATTGCAAAATAAACCGAGGAGTGACTGACAAAAATGAATAAGGCAGAAGTTTGAGCAGGACTTGGTGGTGTGTGCTAATGCCATATTTCTGGTGCATGGTGGCAAATGTTGGTCTTTCACGTCTTTCAAAGGTTAGTTACATGATACTGCCAAATTCCCGATGGATTAATGGATGTTTTGGTTCAGACTGACAGCTCCCGGGGCTGCAGAGCAGCAGGATGAGGGTGGTGGCACGGGACTCCTAGACGTGGAATTGGACTGATGAAAAGCAAAGCCCTCTACAAAGTTGGCTGGGTATCATTCAGCCCATTTCACAGGTGGGAAATCAAGGCACAGGAGGGGTTTCTAACCTGCAAGGTGCAAAAATCCCTTTGAAACCTCCCTCTGACCATCCCTCCTGCAGCCCCTGAAACACAGAAGACATGTCTACAGAAGGATGGGTTTGCATTGCTCTGATGGCACATTTTCTGGCAGAGAAATCACATTTATGGGGTTGCTCTGTGTGGTCTATGCTTGTACTGGGATGGAGAGCCTGTGGGGCTCAGGGCAGGGACCTTGAGCACTGCGGTAGCTGCGGGGAGGACAGTCGGAGAAAGCATCCACATACCTGGGGCTGAGATGCCTCAGCATCTTGCCCTTCTCAGCTGTACGTTCTTCAGCAAGACTCCTGGTGTCAGACAAAATACATGTGCAGGGAGGCGGAGGGTGCCAAAGCAGCTCCAGGAAATCAGCAGCTGGTCATTAATTTGCTCTAAGGTTGGGTGGATTGATTCTGCTGCTGTGGAAACCCAAGTGGATGAAGGGGCAGGAGGACAGGGGTGGTAGGTCACACCAGTCTGCTGTCAGCGCAGAAGAAAGAGGGAGATTTTTATGTTTTGTGGCGCCTCTTTTCCTACTTTGGCAAAAGCTTCCTTTTTATGTGCCTGTGTAAATGCTTTACAGCCCGAGTGCTGTGACGTTGAGTAGTTCCTCGGAAACTGATGATGAATTTTGACCACGTACAGCCAGTGTCTTCAGGTTCCTGAGGATTCTGCTCTCAGTCTGTGATGTGGTTTTTTACTGCATTTAAATGAGTAATTTTATATAACTTCTGAATATTGTCAGGCTTACAATCACTTTCTCCCCCTTTTTTTTTTGTTTAAGCTTGGTTTTTCTAAGGCACTGAAGCTATGTCCGTCTTCCCAACAGGTTTCAAACTCCTAGTCTCACCTTAGCCCAACTGGGCCATGGTATAGAAATCCCAGAGGTGATCTGAAATCCTCCAGGTACTTTTGAAGGTAGCCAGAAGGGCTGAAGAGAGAAAGTCTGTCGGCCCTGCTGGAGGATGGCATAAACTCCTCTGTGAGGTGTGGGTGAACCTGTACAGAAGGTGTTATCTTCATAAAGCCCCAGCCACAAGAAATGCTTTAATCAAAGCTTTCGGTTGAGTAGGGGATGCCCAGATGTTGGGTTCCTCCCCAGGGAGAGATGCGGTGGAGTCGCTGTGGCCAACGCTGTTCTCCGCGCCTGGTCAGCAGCTCAGATGATCCCTCATAAAGTCCTGTCAAGCGCAGAAAATACATAAGACCAAGGCTGTTTTTTTCTTTCTCACACCTTGAGCAAGGATTAGAGGTAGCCACAGGAAGAAAATAATTTTTTTTTTTTTGGTAATGGCTCCATCCATTTCACTATTCCTACCTGTGGCAAATGCCTCATTGTCTAATTTCCATTGCTCGAACTGCTTTGTTTTTTCTTCATTGCAATCAAGGTAATGCAGTACAATATTGCACTAAGAATTTCAGCTATTCAATTACCTTTCAGAAGTTGACTTAATTGGCTCTTTAAGTGATAGCTCTCTATTGTGTGCAATCAGCACGACTCAAGGAGGGAGCAGGAAGAGGATAAGGACTTTGTTTCTAATCAATAAATAAAGGTCTTTGACATAATACTGCTTGCAATTTGTATCACCGGTTAAATTACACAGAAGATGATCATCTGCCCGTTCCTCACGGAGCATGGCTATAGCAGAGTAATAAGCCTTTGCCATCAGGAAGTATGTGGACTATTTTACTCTGTGTTTCCAGCAAATCCAGTTCTTCCCTTGGATTTTTTTTCCCTCAAGTATTAGAGAAAAAAACAAAACAAAATTGCTGCAGAGCCTAGCACAGATGGTTTGGGAGAGTCTAATATATAATGACTAATCATTTATTTTGCACCTCATAAAGTATGCAAATGAATGTGATACCTGATGGTAAATAATTCAAAATGGAGATGCAAGGCAAGGGGAGATTATAGATGGAATGACTATATGGTAAACCAGCTTTTTTAAAAAAAAAAAAGCCTAAGCTCTTCCTCCAAGCTATGATCCATAGAAACAGCTAGTTCTTGGTGTAGGTTTGCCTCCAATGCTTGAATCCAAGGGACAGCAGGATTTCTAGAGTTTGCAGTCAGGGTTTGGCCAAAGCTACAAATCTCAGGAGCTGCAGTCCATGCTCTGTTGCATCTCAGGTCATCGCTGAACTTACTCCTGTCTTGGTTTAGACAGCAGGAAAGCTTTGCCAAGCACACCACGTTTCTTTTAGAGAGATATTCCCCACCTCTAGTTAGTGGGGTAAAAGTGATTGGCTGCTTCACACTTTTTTTAAAGCTAAAGTTACTAATCATAATTAATGATTTAGTCCTAATTAAAAATATTTTTAATCCAGAAGGGTTGTCTTCAGATTGCAAGAGGCACAAGACTGGAAGCCACCTTCAGTCCCCTGGTGCCACCGCTGCCTGGGACAAGTCCAGCTCCTGTCACCCACGGTCCCATCCCCAAACCCATCCCCTTCCCAGCCATGGGGGTAGATGAGAACTGCTGGTGCAGAACTGGATAGAGCCACAGGTTTTAGTGTTTAAGCATCCAGCACACTCCTGGGTACGGTGCATGTCTCTCTGCACTCCATTTCCAACACCACCAGCACATGTAGGGAGTTTCATTTTGTTTGGGGGAGCAACCAAGGGATGTTCTTAGGATCAGCTAGCTCAGACCAAGCTGGGATTTAATTGATTAAAGATGCTTCTTCCTTTGCTCCCTCCCCCATCCTGGTAAGGGATGGATAATTGCCCTTCAGCGCGATGTTCTTGCTGCGGGAGGGAAGACGGTGGTGATTCAGATTTATAATCCTGCACCGAAGAGCAGCTTTAAGACTGTTTCACGTGTCAGCTTGTAGGAGTTTTCACGAAATTGTGGAGGTAGACTGAGCTTGCCCTTTTATCAGCTAGAAATAGTGATGTTACAGTGTCCTGGTCCAGCTCAGCGTTAAGCAGGTCTTTAAATTGCCAGCAATCTTCTCCTGGCAGCCGCTGGCTGGTGTCAGGCGCCTTCGTGCCCAGACACCCCGACAAGGCAGTGTTTGTTAGCGGAGGCTTGGTACGGTCTTGCCTCGCTGGAGAAGTGGAACTGAATGATCGTTTTGTGATGACAGTAATTGCAGCATCCATGTAGTTTCGCCATCCAAGTGTTTTACTGATGATCCCAAGTGCTGGGTTGATTCCGTATTGACTTTGCAGAGCACGGTGGCGCTGGGAAGGGGTGTAACATCTAGTTGTAAGATGCGGTAACCGCTGGTTTACTAGTAGTTTTGTCTGCATTGAGTTGAGTGATATAGGGGAAGAAGGGCAAAAGAAAACTTTGTTGTAGTAAATTTACTCTGTGGCTTCGTTTGCTCCTGGGAGGGGCTGTTATGATAAAACCTGATATATTTTCACATCTGCCTATGAAGAATGTAGGATTTACCTTTCAAATGAAATTTGCTTTGCTGCGCTGCCAGCAGGGTTTTTTTGAGTAGCTATTTTTGTGAAATACAACCTGAGAATTTGTACTGGCTTAACACTTAAAATGTAGCCAGGGGAAGATGGAATATTCATCTTTATTGTATTTGTTTCTCCTGTAATGAGACGTTACTGTCTGTCGTAAAGGAAGCGGTCCTCCAGCCCAGGGAGTGTGCCCAGTTATTTTCTGCTTGCTCCATTAGCTCGTGTGCAGACCTCCCAGTTTTATATGTGCATGTGCTTTTCTACTTGTTTAATCCTGCCAACTGCTCTTCTGGTTGGAAATCCATTTCTATAATGCTGGGTATTACACAAATTTGTTGAAGCTCTTAATGCAGATAACGGAGGGGTGAGGCTGGTTTGCCCGATCAGGCTGTGCCGACTTTCTGCTTTCCCTCAGTCACACAGAGAGCTTTATGCTGCAGCTCACCGAGGGCATAAAATGCATGCAGTAAAGAAAAATAAAGTTTAAGGAACAACTAGAGTGCTGTAAACATCGCTTGGATTTTGATTTACAAAGTTCAAGCACAGCACAAATTGTATGGCTCGCTGCGCCCTGTGGAAATCTCTCTTTGTATTCCTTTTTTTGAAAAATTTCCATAACTAGTAATCACGGGATCGTAGAGAGAGCCCTTCTGTAAATAGCTTTTTGGTCACCACTGCTGTTTACTATTACTCTGTACAGCGTGGTAATCGAAGGTTCTCATTCGTGGGAATATTCATAATGACTTGCAGCACGGATGCAGGCGGTGGAGCTTCGCAGCCCCAGATTTTGGGGGTTTGTTGTGTGCACGCTGCTTTGGGGCGCAGAGCTGGGGCGGGTGAGAGGCATCTTCTCTCTCCGAGCGCTGCATGTGATTTGCAGTGTTTGTGTAGCCGTTTCCAGCAGAAATGAGCACATCCCTGCCTGTTGTACTGTTCTGGTTGTTTTAATCTGTTTATCCGTGGCACTTTGCCTGGTGGAGAGCAGTGGGAATGTTGTCAGCAGTGGCAGAAAAGGATGCCAGGCTGCTTTTTTTTTTTAATTATTTGTAGTGAAGCCATACAAAGTCCATCCAGGGCCTCATGGCGAGGGTTTAAGTAGCTCTCAAGCATGCACGTACCCTCTGTTTAAGCAATGGAGTGGGCAACCTGCTCAAAGTTTAGTGTGAGTTTATATACTTTTGTTAACTTCTGACTTAACTATCCGGTTTTATTAAAAATAAAAGTAACAAAATCATTCTGGGACACTTTGATAGCTACAGCATTTCAGAAAGAAACTCTCAGCTTCTCTCTTCTCTTTCCTGATTTCTCCCAAGAATGGTTGCAACACTTGGGGTTTTTTTTAGGACTTTGCCCTAAAAATTACATTTGTGAAGATCCGCTGGGATGGGTTATCCCACAAGCAGGATTGTGCCCTTAAATGGAAAATAGGCCGGCACAACAGCCAAAGTTTGAGGAAAAATGTTATTGTGGGAAAAATAAGTTGCTGGATGTATTTATTCCATGTCATGGAGCTGCACAGTCAGGAAATGCTTGTTAGTGTGGAGAGGAAATGTTCGTGTCTTCTAAATGCTTGTTGCATTCTTTTTTTAATTGTTGTTAAAATAGGAAAACATACCTCTAATAAAATACCAGCTAATACACCCTCTGTAAAATGGGTGGGAGGCGTGAGAAAACATTCGAGGGACACGGGGAGGCCAGTCCTCCTTTATGAACTCTTTAATTTATTTGCTGGCTTCTGCTCCCTCCCTTTCCCTGCTGAGCTGGTGGTGCAGGTCCTCTCCGGGCTGCCCGGCCAGTTCCCTGGCCCTGCTGCCTCTCGGCCACCGATTTGGGCTAAATAATCCAATTAAGCTTTGCAGCTTATATAACTCGTTTGGCTTGAGGCAGCAGCCGGACGGACGGAGATACAAAACACATCTGGAAATAGTGTACTAAACATACTACTGCAGCTGAAGCCAAAATGATTTGGACAAATTTGCTTATACGCACAAGATGTCCTTTGAACAGCAAGACGTGTGCATACGGTCTCTTTGCTGAAGAAGTCAAAGTTAGAAAATGCTTATGTCCATAAATCGTTGCCCTGGCTGGGAAACTTAACTGGCTTTTCTCCTCTCCCTTCGCCTTTGGAGGATCATCTGGCTTTTCCTCCAGCTCTGGAGGATCAGCCAGTCCCCGTAGTATGCTGACCATAACTAACATGTGTGTTTCTGTATTTGAAAGATGGAAAAGACCTCCAGCATCATTTAGTCTGACTTCTTATCTGATAGCCATCATAGAGGTTGCTCTTTGTTTATACTGAAATGTAACTTGGTGTGTAACTGGAACATAGCTCTGAAGAAACAATCACCTTTTTTTCTGAGAGTTCATTATAACCCTGGTAATTTATGCTAATAGTTAATCACACTTACTATTAAAACATGGGCATTTTACGTCAGCTCGAGGGTTGGGGAGAAGGAAGAACTCAGCTATTCTGTATTTCAAGTAGCGTGCCCAGCACAAGCTTTGAAAAAAACTAGTGCACGTTTTAGCATGCTCAGATGTCTGTTCTCCTGTTGAAATCCATTACTCTCAGTAGGGAAGTTATGGGCATTAGCAGCAGAATGAATTTCCCTTCATGTACAGTGATATGCTCTTATAGCTTCATTTTATAGTCTACTGTCTGATGTTAAAATAAAGAATTTATTTGTCTTTGTAGGTGTGCAAGGCTGGTTTAGCACTCGCATCCTGCCCGTTCCTAGGTGCTTGCATGGCTGCCTGCCAAATAACTTCCAAATCTGTGCTGGGGAAGGGGTATAGAAACACCACTCCCCCAGAATCTGATATGCCACACGGAGCTGCTGAGCTTGTCCTCGGGAAAACATGTACAGGGAATTAGATGCAGTCAGTGTGCATTGGCTGGGTTGCAAATGAGTTGGTGCCAGAGCTGCAGGGACCCCGGAGGTGGTTTGGCAGAGAGTGCGTTTCGGTCCCGAGAGGGGATGTCCCTGGGGCACAGCAGTGCCGAACCAGCGCTCTGTGGCATCCTGACCCTGGTTTGGATTTTGAAGTGGTTTGGCTGCTTCTGGGTGGTCCCCAAGGATGTGCAGCCAGACAAACCCCGCAGCGCCGGGGAGCTGGTGCAGAGCGCTGGGTGGCTCTGCCTGGGGCTGCCCCGGTCTGCGCCAACACAGGGCTAATAAACACTCAACCCATGCTGACAGCGTCCAAGATCCCTTTGGAATCTTTGCACTAGCAGAGCTTACTCTGGTGTATTGATTTATAAGGCTGTCAGAATGCCCCTGCTCTCACCAGGCTTTGGACATGGCCATGGGAGCCTTCTGCAAGTGTCTTCATAGTCATAAGTACCTGTGTAGGGAGTCATGGCCTCATAGTTTATCCATTTTGTTTTTTCCCATGGTCAGGAAACCAAATAATGAGTTCCCCAAAAGAGCTCCCCTGTGTATCTTGAACCACTCCTCCCAGCCTGTGACAGAGTTGGGGCTCACCTGCCTGCACTGCTCCTGTTCAGACATGGGTTTGCTGGAGATGACACAGCTCTGCCTCCCCTTCTTCCACATTGCTACTGTATTTGATGGACTGACTGCCCTCTCTTGATGTTTTATCCCTAAAGAAGAAGGAAATTGGATTAGCTTTTTCGCAGCAACACACAGTGGTGATCCTGGGTAACGAAGCTCATCTATGCACGGGAAACTTTGGGAAGCTGGGTACAAGGGTAAGTTATTAACAGGGGACTCACCCGGGGTGATTTGCTTTATGACGTCTCGTAAAGGCACTCTGAAGGATGAACCGATCACTAAACATTTCTTCATGTGCTCAAATGACAGCTTTTAGTACTAGAAGAGGTGCTGAGCAGCCTGCAGAGCCGGTGAGAGACCGTTTCCAAAGCAGTGTTCGGATGTATCGGGGGTACCTAAAGCACCTGGCTACAGAAACGGCCTCCCTGGGCACTGCAGTCCAACAGTAAACCTCTTTGTACAGAGGGAACAGGGGCTTGAATTGAGCTCTAAATACTCATGCTGCAAGTTCTAAGGGCAGTTTCCATCGGGGTGAATCATGCTGCTTGTTTGCCTTGTGCCGTGCCTCGCCTCGCTCCCCTGTGGTGGGATTTTTCCTGGGTTTTGACCTCCTGGCACCCCTGGGACAGCCGGACTGCAGCGAGCGGGGTCAATGGTGCACTCTGTCCCTCCCACTGGTGTAGTTTGCTGTGATTTCGTGCCGTTTAACTCCCTCAGTCCAAGCTGTGGCTTTGCTCAGCTGTGCTTGGGGTTCATCTTGTGCAAAGCCCCTCTCCCTCCTGTGCCTTTGCCGAGCAGCCGTGGCCCCTCCGGAGCTCTGTCTTCTCCATACACCTCTCCAGGTTTAAAAATGTCTGGGCTCTTGGTCTGAGCATGTCATCAAATCCTCCTGTCCTGGTATAAAACTGACTGATCCATTGATTCCATCCCGAGGAGCGGCTGGGGACGGCGGGGTGCTGCCGGGGGAGCCGTGGCTGGATGCTGCAGCGCTTTGCTCTCTGGACAGCCCACGTCAATGTCGTCCTGTGCCTGCTCCTGTGAGGACGTATGACTGCGCTGGTGCTTTCTGGGCTGTGTGAGAGACAACTGTGTTGTCGTGGAAAACTCTCTCTGTGGGCTCTGACGCTGTTTGCTGGGCGCAGCTCGTGGGTTCCTGCGAGGAGACGGGGGCTCTTCTTTCAACAGGCAGCCCGTCCATCTTGTATTCTCCTTACAGCACCTCAATATGCCACATTGAATCTTTCTGTAACGTAGCTTCCCTCTGGGTGGAAAGTCTGGAAAACTGAGCCACAGCAGCCCACATAGCAATTGGCGTTACCTTATATATACCACCGGTAAAGGTAACGGTGTGTGAAATACTGAAAACCCAAAATGCATTTAAATAGACATGTTCTAAGGAAATAAGAGGCATGAATGGCGCATCCACTCACAGGGAGCGTGAAGCATCCTCTGACAGGACTAAACAGTAGTTTAGGAATTGTCATGAAATTAAGCATAAATACCATGGTCTTGCGGTCCCAGGCTATGGGAAGCATACCTATTTTTAGAGGTGATAAGCAGCATACTGTAAGGCCCAGTGCATTGTCTTTAAGCCATTAGGTAAACCTGACATTGCGAGAAAGCAAAACTTCTAAGGATGTGGTTTCACAAGCCATTTAAACTGCTCTCCACTTGGGCTGTTGTCCAAAGGGACATCCTGGTTCCCATGTACTTCCTTTGCAGCATCAGCTCAGTCAGCAGGATGGTCTGGCTGACAATCAGGCCTGCCTGGCTTGAGCTTGCCAAAAGCCACTTGTGACACCCTGCCCGGAGCTTGGCACGGGGGAGTGGGAGACGCCAGTAACATTTCAGAGCAGCAGCTTCTTGAGAAGCTTTCAGGCATCATTTAATAAGCAACCAAAGGTCTTGGCAGTTGGATACCCACGTAGTCAGCATCCTCCTCCTCCCCCAGCTGTTTCTTTTCTACCCTTGAAATGTCCTGCAACCCCTGCCTTGTGCTGTGCCATGGCCAGCATCTGTGTCGCCTCGCAGCAGAGCCGATCTGCTGGAATAACGCTGCCGCCGCTGCCGCCACTGCTGCTGGCACAGGGCTGGCAGGCAGCTCCGCAGCTGAACTGTTGTCGGGTGTGGAACCAGGGCTTCCTAGCTCTGGGTTAGTCCCTGCGTTTTCAAATAGGGAAAAGTTAAATTACCTCAGGTTGCTGTTGCTGGCAAGTCGGGAACTCCACCTTTTTGTACTTTTTTGTACTTACAATGTGTTTTCTGCAAGGGGGAGAACTAAGGGAGGGGGGGTTGCACTCTAAAGCTGGCTGGTGTGGTTTTGTGGGGAAGGGTGTCAGTATTATTTGATAACCCTTTCTCATGCTTTCTTCGCTCCTGAATGAGAAAGGGAAAAGCAGGTCTTCCTACTCTTTTTAGCAGTATGCTTTTCTTCCCAGGAATTATCCTAGCATATACAATGAAACAAGAGACCTCAGATAGCATCAACACTTATAGCTGGTCTAAGTGTGCTATTTAATGGCAATGTCTTGGTTTTTCTCTGGAGAGAAGAAAATGTACCCCATTAAGTGCTCATGTTACGAGCCCGCACCCTGGGGGATAAATATTTCAAATATTAATGCTGAGTAATTTTTAAAAGGTTCTGTATGCATTGTATTTTAAGCATTCTGGAAATTATTTAAGACTACTAAAACAAAATGCAATTCAGATCAGCTCAATCCCGTGATCAGTATGTGGTGGTTTAAAAATCTGCTTCTACCCACCAGCACAGTCATGCATCCGATCGGGCATTGGTACAATAAGGAAATTGTAATCTGTTTGCTGCTGCGGATCTGTAGGTAGACAAGATGTACAATCTACATAGACAGTGGAGCGAAGGGAACGCTCGAAATACCCTTTCACTCTAATACAGTTGCATGCATTGCAAATGAGCTACTCTTTTGGAAAAAGAAGTCAAACTTGACTTGCATTGAAGTTCTCAGCCATTAACATCAGCAGAGCCAGGGACTCCAGCCAGAACTTCTGTGATTTCCTTCATATCCCTCTGACTTAGTACGTCACTCTAACTTTTCCGCATGTGATCTCTGATTTATAACACAGCAATACTTTATTTTGCTGCTGTAAAATTCTTTCATACACTCAGCTGTGCCAAAAGCTTCATATGCTATTGATTAAACAAATTCCCCCTGTTCCAGGATTTCGGCTGTTCTGAGTCTGGTGGTAATTTTAGTGGAATGATGAGCACGATGGTCGATCATACAAGCAGGTGGGGAAGTACAACATCCCGGCACTTATTGCTGCTAATCAATAAGCTCTCTTTCCATTTGCAAAGTGGAACTGCTTTTTCCACCCACCACTGCCGCATCTCTCCCAAGACGGGCTGAGCTCGTCCATCAGCTGCAAAGTGCCGGTGGCCCGTGGTCATTTGTGGGGGGTGATGATGTTGGATTTTAGTAATGTTAGGAGGAGGATTAACAAGAATTTCATTTTGACTCCTTCACAGGCAGTTAGTAACAGCTGCTGCTAGAGAAAGGGCGTGATGATTAACACGGTGACCTTTGCAAAGATCAGCTTCCCTTCTTGGAAGGATTCCTTTCGGATGGACTTGCGAGCCATTAACACTAGGCACAGAGCAGGATGTGTGGGTGCTTTGGGGTTTGCTGGAACAAGGTCTCAGTTTCACTGTTAACATAATTAGGTTGTAATAAAAAGGGGGTTCCTGTTAGACTGTGAGGCATTTGCTCTGCTTCAGGATTTTCTGCTTCTTTAAAGCCCTAGCATTGGGTGACACCAGCACCCACAGGAGCACGCTCCTGCACACTCCAGACATCAACTGTTTCTTTGGGGTTGTTTGGGTTCATGAGATTTTACTTGCTAGCTTTGGTACTCATTGTGAGAACAAGGCAAAAGGGAAAGAAATCCAGTCTGCAGGTTTGCAAGTGGTGAGAGCCAAGCAAATCTGATTTGGGTTTTTATTGCATGTGATAATTGCAATCCAGCGTGAAGCTGATGGCCACAAGTGACAAGTAGAACAACCCATGGCATTTTCAGCACCGAGACCCGTGTGCCTGGGCCACGACGATACGCGGACGAGGCTGCTGCAGGTTCCTGCAAGCAAGTGCATTTTCAATGCAGGAGAGCAACGCACTTTCCGCTGCAAGCCTGTTCTTGCTGCCCTTAGGTGCATCTGAGAGCATTTTCCCTGCCCATGCCATGGCAGGACCGTGCATTCGGCAAATATGTCTTTTTCTAAATCATGCACAGGTTTGCTCAGTCAGGACTGACCACGTCTATAGATTCCTAGCCTTTCCCATTCCCCTTTTTCCCTGCTTTCTTTCCGCCCCTCGCCCAGGTTTGCCTGTGTGATGTCCTCCCTCAAAAATCCTGTAGAGTTGCAATTATTTTGAGGTTTAGTGACCTGTGATTTCTGTAATGCTTTATTTTGTTCCCTTTCAGCGTGTTTTTGTTCCCCAGTCAAATAAAGAGTATTAAAAAACCCACCAAGAACAAAGCCTTTGCCTTCCATTTGAGAGAAAAATGCTTCGGAAGCTGTATTTGTACTACACAGGTAAATAATTAGATTGCTAATGAATTAGCTTTGCTTTGAAGAAGGTGGCTGTAGTGTTCCTAATTAAGTTGTGAGGAGAGACACAGAAATTTGGGGTCTTTCTCCCAAATAGTGGGGGGAAAAAGGGACTGCCAACCTGGACAAGGCCAAGGACCACTGCTGGGGTGGTGATTTACCCCATCTTGGTCTCAGCCCCATTTCACGGTGCCTCTGCTTGCGGCATGTTCCAGCTCTTCTGGGTTAAATTCCTCGGTTCAGTGTTTTTCCATGGCAGTGAATTCAGAGAAATAATATACTTTCTCTGTGCAACACATTTCCATTTATCAGTTTCAAATTAGTATTTGAATTGAATGGTTATTTATTCCTATATTTTGAGACAAGAAGAATGGAAGTCTGTGATATATTTTCATTATATCACTCTATTTGATATGCTTTTCATCATGAGCCCTATTATTATGCCCATCCTAAGATGAATAATCTCTTTTTTTTTTTTTTTTTCCTCACAGACCACAGGGTTTTTTTCAGGCCTTTGATCATTCTCACCTTCTTCTAAAATTCCTTTTAAGTCTGTAATAATACTCTTTTTCAGATGAGGTAAAAACTGTTCTGGGATTAGGCAGCATCATTTTAATAATGTTATAATCTTCATACTATTATTCCCCATCCCGTTCACTAAGCAGGCTAACATCTTGTTTGCCTCCCTCTCCTTCCCCCTTTTTTCCCTGGATTGCTGCTGCCTGCAGAGCAGTATCAAGACACTCTGATGGTCTGGTCTACTTCCTAGTTAATATTGTTAATTAAGAACCATGTGAAAAATATGTTGATATCCCCCCTGATTAATTTGCATCTATCAGTTTTGGCATTAATTTGCCATTTTGTTGCCTTTTCTCCTGGTCATCTCCTGCTTTTCTGGCTTTGACAAACTTATCTCTGTGTCAGCTCTGTGTTTGGCTACTTCACAAATTCATCTCCATCTCCAGAGCCTCACTAAATCTATTAGACGGTGGGTTTAATATCAATCCATATGGCTTCCTCTTGATAGTTAACCTTTTGCTATGATGAAAATTCACTGTTTAATTCCATCTTCTTTCTCTTTAGATCAATGACAGTATTTGCCCTCTTCCCTTCTCCTCCTTAGCTGTTTTGCAGCAAAATGAATCGCGATCTGATTTCTCAGTCTCGTTAAATCCCTTGAACGGGCTGATAAAACCCCAGGAAAAATCAGAAGGCCTAGTTCCTTTTGCAGAAGCTCATGGTGGTTTATACCTACTGGGGATTTCCTCACCTGCTAGTGCTTTTGTTTGCAGCATGGTAAAACCCAGGGGATTCACAGTGATCTTGGAGCTCTTCGTATCGTTCAGTCTGATTCACCCATGGAGCTGGGCTGCGGAAAGAGGTCCCAGGTACCCAAGAGTGGCCTGATGGCTTCTGCTGCCTCCTCTGCCCTGGTCCAAGACATTTTAGGCACAGGTGATGAGCATCACTGTTTGCTTTCCTAATTTCTGAGTTTCTACATCCTTGCTTCGGAGCCTGCATCCCTCCTTTAGCTCCCTGGGGAGCTTTTTGGGTCTAGGTGCAGGCACCCATGTGACTTGCTCTCCTCCTTGGAAGGGGAATTATAACGTTCACCATCCCCATTGTGGTTCACCATACCCATAATGGGAAATCTACTCATCCCCATCCCCAAAAACTTACTGCTTGGGACTTTAAAAGCAAAAAAAAAAAGCTTATTTTTTGAAGGATCAGTGTGAATGTTGTCTGAACTGGATCTCAAATGCAAACAGTTGCTCCTACTTTGGAATAATAAGGCACAGGGGATATGTATTTTCCTCTCTCCTTCTGAGGACGTATGTGCTGAGACAACATTGAACTCCAGCGAGGAGATGTGCAACAGCAATATGATCAAAACCTACTGCTGCAAAAAGAAGAAACGGTGACTTAAGGGTGCCCGTGTTCCCTGGGTAGAGGCCGTCAGCGGAGAGATGCATTGCATTTCTCTCTCATTACGCAGAGCTGTTGAAGGTTGAAATGCTGTTAAATATACCGCAGACTCTTATTAAATGGCTATATTAAAAAACACACACACACACTCCCCACACTGCAGCAGCCGGTGGAAGCGCTTTCTTTATTTGAGGATCATTTTTTCAGACAGGCTGACTTTTAATAAGCTTCTTGCACCAGCTGATGTGTTAGTTCAGCGCGGCGGTGGCGTAGTGGGATGCTCAAACCCAGCAGCCGACCCGGGGGCAGCGCGAGAGCCTGCGCGGCGCTGGGCTGCCTGGCTGGGTGGGCGCTGGCTGCAAAGGGTCGCTCCTGCTGCCATCGCCCACCCGGACAGCCAGCGCCTTTTGCTGGGTATAGAGGTTGCGTACGGGTTTTTGTAACATGCCATAGACCCTGATGCTGCAGAACGGTGCTGCCTGTGCTCAGGATGGTGCTTGAGCCCAGGCTCTAAGTTGGGGCGTAGCAATGGCACCAAGGCGTGCGCTGAGGTGCTGGTGGCACTGAAATACATTATTCAGCCCTGATTCAGGATAGCACGCACCACACCATAGGTAGTGACTGAACTGAAACAAAGTGTAAATAAAGGGCTGAGGATGAATGTAAGGAAGTAAACCATAGCTGCTATTTTTGATGGCTGCTTTGACCACCCGTGCCCATTATGCCCCCTCTCTGGAAGCGTTCAAGACCAG
>VZTL01076759.1:0-12941 GCA_013400535.1 Scopus umbretta | reverse complement strand
TTAGGGATGTGGTTTAGTGGAGGACATGTCAGTGCTAGGTTAACGGTTGGACTCAATGACCTTAAAGGTCTTTTCCAACCTAAATGATTCTATGATTTATTGATACATGGAAAACTAGTTCCTCTATCACCTAGCTTTCCTATATCTTTTATTTGTCAGGACTCCCCCTAACAACTTCAGCTTTCCTCATTCAGAAGAACAACTATGCTAAATAGAAAACATATTCTAGATATAACAACTCCCTTTCAGGGTTCCAAGGCAAGGACCAAACCCAATTCAAAGTCTGCTCTGCTTTTCCGTGCTTTTCTGTTGTAACAGAGACTAATCATCCTGTACAATCAAAACTCTGTACAATCAAACCAAGCAGTCAGCTTGATGAAAGTAATAGAAGTCTTTAAAAATACATAAAAATAAAGAAAAAAAAAAGTTAAAACAAAAAAGAAGAAAAATTTTCTGGATGTGGTCAGGAAGAAATATATAGAAATAGTGCAAACAAAAGACAGTGAACTAGAAATACCACTGGTCTGATACGATATGACAATATGATGTTCCAGAAAAACAATATGGAGATGACATTCCCTGCTTAGAAAAGAGAAAACAAAATAGTACGACCAAAAGTATACATGTAGTGAGGAGCACAGTGAATATCATTATCTCATACAGCAATTCATAATTCATGCTTTCTCTTTTAATCCAGGATTCAGTTATAGCACATTCCCAAATTCAGTGTTCTTTTCAAGCCTTTAGACATGAAATGTTTTTCTTATTCTTCTTTCTTAAACACAAGTCAGCATTTTAGTCCTCATTTTTCTGTGGCTTGTTTTCTATGAATTTAACATTTCAGTCCTCATCATTGTTGTAGCATAAATATTGCATTATACTGTAAAACAATGAACAGTAGTAATTCATGCACAGCTGCATTATTAAACAAACATGATTTCTGTATGTTATGGATTGCTCAAAAAAGCCCAAATCTCTGAGTTACAAAAACCCACTGTATCTAAGCAATTTAAGAATTGACTATTTAGGAGTATCTTTTAAAAGAAAATGAGAACATACTAATGTAATAGAAAAACTTGCCTGTTAGAGAAGACCCATTTACAGTAATGGAGATAAAGACATTAATTGACTATTGTGGTTACTAACAGTCAGCCAACAGAAGTTCAGATATCTCAAAATGGGAATGAGGAAAATGGATTGTAAGGAATCAGTGTTGAATTAATCAGTTAGGCTGTAATGACTGACAGATATGTCCAGCCTAGATGTCCTTGGATAAAAATTCAAGATGAGTTTTTCTTAACCTATGTGCAGCAGACAGGAAAATCTGTTCACTCTTTTCCTTTCTGTTCCTATCTATTAATGGGTGACTGCATCAAACACCTGATGAAAACTTCAGAACAGTCAGGTGGATTATTTCTACTGATTTTTCCAGATTTCAGATCAGAACTTCAGTAGGCAGAGAGACTGAACTCTTCTATCACCTTTGCCATTCCCTCAAATAAATCTAATTTTTGATAAAAAACCACATTCCTTCTGTAGGATTCAACTAAATGACCTTGAAATGCATCACATTCATTTGTTGCTGATAGATATTTTAAAGAAGAAAAGATGAAGACCAAGTCAAAAGCTTGCATACAATCAGAGCAGAAAAAAACCACTGGAAACACTGAACTGAGAACACAGAACAAACTGACACGCAGGAGTGAAATTAGGCTATGCTGTACACTAATTAGTTCAGTATAAGAACAGAGGGGGGCAGAAAATGCAGTGATAAATATTCAGTACTGGATGAAAGTAATGCCCTTCAAGTTTAAGAAACATCTACTTTGTAGCACAAATAGAAAATCTGATGCAAAAATATTTTAACTGCCCGCTGAATTTATCTCTGAAATTTGTACAATTTATTTCTTCTTTAAAAACTGTTTTTAATGCCTATTTTCTTTAAGAAATTGCATACATTTTCTTTTAATGACTTTCTGTCTCTCTGTTCCCTATTTGAGCTAAGACATGGACTTAAGCTTTAGGTCTCCTAGTGCAACTTCTCTAGGTGTCCTAGAGAAGCCAGTCACTAGGAAAATGAATTCCAATTGAGACTTGAAGATCCTTGTGGACATCTGAGATCTGACCTTGTGGGCAGTGCCATTGTTTTCGAAAGGTAGAGGAAGCCAATAACAAAGGGCAACTCTTACAAAAATAAACCCAGCTGTCATGTGCAGGCATGAATACTGTATTATGTCTGTGCCTCTCATTTTACATGGATGAAACATTAGTCTTGACCTTGACTCCACTGAGTACACTGGAGATTGAACCAGTGTGTGTTCAGAGGAATGACCCACCATTGTGCTGTGGAAACAGGGTGGGAGGGGAAGAAGCTAATCCAAGCATCCTCTCTGATTTTCCTTTATGTCCCATCTCTGAGGAATTGCTGTCTGAATTCCTTCGGACCTGGAGACTTTCCAGAGCAATTAGACAGTGCATCCCCTGACACATGACTACAGATTTTTCTGAGCTTTGTTAGCTTTTTTAATTCTTTCCTGTTCAACTAAATGGGAAAAAAAAGGCTTAGGCTTGTATTGCATGCTCACATCCTTTTTAAGCAGACAAAGCCAGACTTACAATGTAGCTAACCCTTTCTCTTCTTCATTCCTTCAGTTTTTAAGATGTTTTGAAAGTCTGCATGAAGACAACTTAACAGTCAAGTTCAGCACTATTGAACAATGGAAAGCTCATTTTTATCTGACTTTCTTTTTACTGACCTTTGTATTTGATTCAAATACTGTGATGAGATCACAAAGCATAGACCAGAATCTGTATACCTAATGTATCCAAGAGTCACGTGCTAGCTGAGAAGTACATTCAATCAGCAATTCATTCAAATTATTTCCTATTATTTCCTGTTTGACAATATGTGTGTAAGTCTTCTCAGATATAATCAAAACCAGGCAATGTCAAATCTAGAAATCTTTAGTCTGAAGAGATTTAAAACCAGGGGAGCTCTAGCTACAGCAGGAGAAAGTTGAAATGTTAGCACTATTGAATCATGCAAACTCCAGAGGTGAATTCCTCTCTTTTTGTTTTAAAAGATGACTCTTTAAATGTTGATGAAAATTCAAGTTTATGGAGTTATTGGCTGTTTACAAAGGCTTCTTTACATTTTCAATATGGTTTGACATACCTACCAAAGCTTTTTAAAGGTCTAGAAGCAAGCTATGCGAAAAAAAAGAGCTCTCCAGACACTAGACTCATAACACTGCACTTTTCCAATTATTGGCACACTGTTTATGACAGACTTCTATAAACCCTTTATTCTGTCTGATTCAGCAAAATAAATTGGCTTGCTGCAGAAGGGGAGAAGCTGGTAAACAGAATATTGCACAAGAGTACTGAGGTAGGAATACAGTGTCTATGTCCATTCTTTGCAATTCTGCTAAGAAAAATGCCTTATAACTAGCTGCACTCCTGAAACAAGCTTTAAGTAAAATATAGTTATCTGTGTCAGAACTTGACTAAACAGCATTTCTAACAGAAGCATAACATTGCTGTAGCTACTCCATGTTTTTCTTTCTCTGCTTCAGTCTAAACTTTTAGCTATGTGATACTCTTCTGAATTGTGTAATAGCTAAGTGTGTGCACTGAGAGAAAGATGACAGTTTCCAAATCATCTCCATATATTGCAGCAAGTTCTTGGATATGCTGTAACTCAAAATTCTGGTAGCACTTAATAATCCTGAGCTTGTAAAGTCTGATGATGCAAGACAACCTGGTTGTTAGCCATACAATTAACCTGCCTGTATTACACATAATATCTTATACAATATACAATTACAATATAATAACTATAAAAACATTTTCAAATAATTATAAAAAGCAAGAAAGACAGCTGTGGATTCACTGCAAATCAGAATATTTTGCAGTCTCATTTCAAATTTTGGTAAAGAAACAATGATGTGATTTTTTACTGTCTGGTCACATAAAAAATCAAACATGGGCTTTGCAAAAAAGTTCAAGACTAACAATTAATAATTAAACAATTTAACATTCAAAACAAATACCCTTGTAAGGTTGCTGAAAAACATGAATACATGTAAATATATACAGAACTATTCCTTTGGTTCCCACTTACAATATTTTCAAAAAATTAAAAAGAACATAGAAGAATTCATCTTGTCTCTGCCATGGCACTGAGGCACTGCCAGCTCTGCCGCCTCTGCCCAACCCCGGGGCTCCCCCCACCCTGCCAATGGCCCAGGACCCCATGTCAGTCCCCCGGAGCCATCAGCTCCTGCCCCAGCGACATCCCAGCAGGACCAGTCTGCAGCTCCCCGCAGCCCTGCCCTGCCCAGCCACGGGATCTGCTGAGCCAGGTACACCCATATCCCAGCCGGGCTTCAGCCTGACTCTGTCCCCAGGGAGGTGCCGGTGCCCAGGGCTGGGGCTGCTCCAGTGCCCCCCACTGCCCTGCTCCTGGCTGGGGCGGTGGAATGTGCCCTGGCTGCCAGGCCCTGCCCTGATACTCCAGGGGANTACCTGGATGGTTGGATGACCTTTACCATTGAAACCTAAAGAGTTGCCTATTCCTTCCCAGACATTGCATGTCTGTTTTCATTTCCTACTTTTATTGCCTTAACTTAAATTGTGCTTTGCTTTGCAATAAAGAGTGATTTTCTTGGTAGTGGACAGATACTGCTGTAGTTTTACATCCAGAAAGCCAAGTTCTTCATCCTCTTTGGCTGTAGATCTTTCCTTACAGGGGGGGATGAAGCACAGTCTTGGAGCCCAAGAACAATCCTGCTTTTTTGGTACCACTCACAGTCTTTCTGTTTCCCTCATTTGCCGCCTTTTCTTACATATTGCTTTACCCTGTGAAACCATTAAAAATTACCCCATCAATACACAACACCTAAGCCTTTGAATGCAAATGTCTGCATCAGTAGTTGAAACAATGACTTGATTAATGTGTGAGGGCAGGTTTGCCCGGATTTTGGTTTGGTTTGTTTTTGGTTTTTTTTTTTAAATTTTATTTTTATAAACTGATGAGCCATAGACAAGTCAGTTTCCATAAAAGTGTATCATTATCTCGCCTCACTGCATCTGCTGTCAGGGGGAAGGGGAGAAGCAGCAGAATGGAGTCATGCTTGGAAGTATATCATCTCAGTTCTCAAAAAACGAAATGCTGGTACCTGAACAATCCTTCATCTCCGCCAGTCTCCTGGTTCACCTTGTATCACAGACAGCGATCAAACTTCCCCCCTACTTGACCTATTATGTCTTCCTGCTCTTGGGACATACAATGCAGAGTGGATTCTAGCAACCAGCTAAAGCTGATACTTGGATCATCCTGAAGCAGGAGACACAGAAAAGTCAGTCAGTCACAAACTTCCTTCTGTTATAGAATCACAGAATGGTTTGGGTTGGAAGGGACCTTTAAAGGTCATCTAGTCCAACTCCCAGCAATGAGTAGGCGCATCCTTAACTCAATCAGGTTGCTCAGAGTGCCGTCCAACCTGACCTTGAATTTCCAGGGATGGGGCGACTACCACCTCTCTGGGAAACCTGTTCTGGTGTCTCACTAGCCTCATTGTAAAAAAATTCTTCCTTAAATCTAGTCCAAATCTACCCTCCTTTAGTTTAAAACCATTACCGCTTGTCCTATTGCAACAGGCCCTGCTAAAAAGGTTGTCCCCATCTTCTTTATAAGCCAGCTTTAAGTACTGAAAGGCTGCAATAAGGTCTCCCTAGAGCCTTCTCTTCTCTAGGCTGAACAACCCCAACTCTCTCAGCCTTTCCTCATAGGAGAGCAGTTCCATCCGTCTGACCATTTTTGTGGCTTTCCTCTGGACCCGCTTCAACAGGTCCCTGTCTTTCCTGCGCTGGGGGTCCCAGAGCTCGATGCAACACTCCAGGTGGGGTCTCTCCAGAGCGGAGCTGAGGCACAGAATCACCTCCCTCAACTTACTGGCTATGCTTCTATTTATGCAGCCCAGGATACAGTTGGTTTTCTGGGCTGCGAGTGCAAATGGCTGGGTCATGTCCAGTACCTCCAAGTTCTTCTCCGCAAGGTTGCTCTCAGTCCACTTATCGCCCAGCCTGTATCCACATTTGGGATTGCCCTGATGCAGGTGCAGGACCTTGCACTTGGCCTTTTTGAACTTCATGATATTTGCATGGGACCACTCCTCAAGCCTGCCAAAGTCCCTCTTGATGGCATCCCTTCTCTCAAGTGAAGCAACCACAGCACTCATCTTGGCGTCTTCTGCAAACTTGGTGAGGGTGCATTCAATTCCACTGCCTATGTCATCGATGATGACATTAAATAGTACTGGTCCACAAACAGACCCCTGGGGGACACCATTTGCCACTGATCTCCATCCAGATATTGAGCCGTTGACCATCCGTCAAATCCATATCTCTCCAATGTCCTGACATTTCAGCCTGTCAAGAAGTGTGTTTGCATGCACTGAACACAAGCACTTACAGAAATAGGGTAACACAGCGTGTTAATTTCTGCTGTAACTTTGCTTTCTTAACATCCCAGAGCAACTGACAGCATTAGGAACTAAGGAAATACACATAGGTCTGTCTTGTGCCTCTGGCTGAAAGTTCCTTCAGCCATCAATTAAATGACAATCTGATTCCTTTTTCTTTAAATGGACCAGTCCTCCATTCATTTTCTGCAATTAAAACAAGAACTTCCATGCTAGGTAATGTTCTCAGCAGCACATGCCTTAGCCTTGACTAACTCTATAGATATCAGCAGATTTATTCCAGTTTTGCAATATGCATCAACCAAAACTCTTTTAAATTGCATTCACCATCTCGGCTATTATTTCCTTCTGTATGCCACAATTGTAGCTCAGTCAACACTGCTTTCTGGTTCTAATGGGAGTACAGTTATTTTGGAGTGAAAAGTATGCAAGCATATTTAGCTCTAACAGTGTTGCTTTATCCATAGATCAGAAATACTGGGGGGAAGGGGGAAAAGTCACTGTCGTTATCCCTATTATGCAAGTAGAGTAGCTAATACATCTGATAGTAAAGTGACCTTACTAGCATCCCAGAGCTGGCACCAAAGCCAACTGGATGTCCTGAGTAACAGTCTAATGCTTTGATTATTCATCCTTTTGGCCTCCCCAGGAGGGTTCCTCAGTTTCTCTAGGGAATTTCCCAGACAGACATATTAGCACTGTACAAATGACCTACAAACCAGTGTGCATACAATCTGACGACATCACGCTTGCGACAAAAATGATTGTAATGTTTACTAGCTTGGGCATAGAGGACATGGCAGGCTTCAAGTAATTTCACAGCTATTGCGACTGCGACTGCTTCTGCAAGTAGCTGCAAGACATCCACCTGCTTTAAGTAGGTTCCCAAACTTCTCTTTCTCTACTCAGACAAAATTTCTGAGAGGTTAAAAAAAAAACAACCAAAAAAAAAGAAAGGAGGAGGACAATATACAGATGTTCAGACGTGGTAGCCTTGAATTCATGGTGTGTGTTTCACTTTAATTTTACTTCTTCCTTTGTCAGGAGAGTGTGGCTTTGACCAAACCCTGTAATTATGCTTCCCAGCTATAATTTGTCTCCAGAAATGTGTGAAGTAGACAGTTATAAAGTTGTGTTAAAAATATATGTACTCTCCTTCATGTCTCCACAATATGTGTGATTGAGGGCACTGTGGAAAAATGTAGCTTCCGTGAATAAGCAAGTATTAGATGAAAGCATATTGAACAAACTCAGACCTAGAAATAATGCAAAATTCTTTCCAAAAGAAGTAAATTCTGGACCATTGTATGCTGATACACAAAAGTTCTCAGAGCAGGTTTGGCCCAGATATGACACAAGAAGTGGATTAGATAATATAGCCAGATCCTACCTTAATTAGTTTATTGCTGTAAGTGTTTTATAAACCTTCTACTATTTGGAGGAAGAGAAGAGGTTTCTAGAAGTACCAAAGAGGAAAGATTATCCATATTATTTATGACATTTAGGTTCCTACACCCATTGAGATGTAAAACAATTCCACCTTTGGGTAAAAGGTTATTTAGTTTGGCAGTTTGTTTAAATGTATCAATTTTTGAAGGTGTTCAGATGAAGATTTACTGTTGCTTACTTGATGGTGTGAATAATTCATTCTTTTCAAGACAGGCATATACTCATTTCAGAGAGGAAATGCCTCCAAAACCACATTTATTGACTTGGGGACTAGCATTCACCAAGCAACATCAGATATGTAACTTACAGTAGGAATAAGAGGAGCTTTAAGGAACATGCTGAAATGAAAAAATAAAGGTTTGCCTTTAACTGGTGACAACAAAACAACTCTTGTTTCTGCAACAATAAAAAACCTATTTCACATTCATTAGTGCCAAAACTCAAAAAGACATTCTGGCTGCAGGAGTGAGCAAATGATGTACCAAGAACAACTGGAAATAAACAACTGCATCTTGCCCTGCTCAGTGACTGGAGCTCTCCTGCACCGGGGCTGGTTAAGAGGCCCAGTAGTGTACCCTGCCCTTGGAGAAATGTAGCCAGCTGGTTTGGGGACACAGCCAGATCCACATAACTGCTTGTGGTATTTGGCTGCAAGCTCTGAAGGGCCGCACAATGCTCCATTCTTAATCTTGCAAGTGGAGCACTATGCGGCCCTCTTTTGCATCACTCCCTGGGGCACCCGCCTGTGACTGCTCAAGCTAGTTAGACGTGACTATAGATGCTGTAAGGTATTCTTTACACCAGCTTTTACAAAAAAGCTTTTTCAGACTTTGCTGTAGAATGGGCTAGTCTCTGATTTATAGTGAAAATGAATTAAAAAGAAAGATTTGTGGACTAAATGAAATGAAGCAAGGAACTGTGGGGTACCCATGATAGATGATGGCAGACTGCAGATTCACATTTCACTGAAGTCAAAAGATCCAGAAAATACATTCCTTAAGAAAGGAAAGAAACTACTCTCTGATGTAAAAGGCACCCTATCAGCAATAATAAGCGTGTTAGATTCACATTCATATTATAGGGGTTGAGATAATACTTTAGGCACCAGGGATCTATGTGCCAGGGTCCTGTTCACTCTGCAGAGCTGCAGCTAGCACCTGGTGTGCACATTCACATGCAGCAGCAAAGGCGCCAAAGAACTTCTATTTTTCAGTGCCACCTTTTGTCATCCAGAATGTAGAGCATTCTCTAACAATACAAAACTGGATGTAGAAGTTTATTATCTTACACTGTGGAGAAGATAGGGAAGGGAGGAAATTCTTAGATGCAAATCTGCCACTGGCATCCTCAGCCTCATTTTCGTATCTTCTCTCTTTTCTTTTCCCAAGCACAGAAAACAATTGGAAACCCACCCATCAGCAAACAAGTTCATGGCAAGCTACAAAACCAGTATACTTCTCTAAAGCAAAGCAATCTTTCAGCTCACAAATTCAGTTACCATTCTTCAGTGAAACAGCCAGAAGGATTGTCAATGCCAACAAATTGTAACAGACATGCCATAAAAATCCTTTATGCATCTAACAGCCAACACACTGCATGTATTAAAAGGAGCTGATTTTATCAGTGCTAAATCCAAGCATCAAAATAGAAACTTAATATTAACTATAATAAATGAAGGTATTTCTGTGGAGGCAGTCAGGACATCACAATGACAATACAATAATTACTGAAATGTAGTCAGCTAAAGAGTAGTATTTTTCAGTCACACGCTAAGTAACTGAATGCCTCCAGAAGTGTTGTAATAGACTTTGTACCTGTAGCGTGACTGAAACTCAGTAGAGAAGTGGAGAAACTCTAGTCCTGTAAAATTGTAATCATTATAATAGTCTCATCTGTTTTTATGGCAATATTCATACAAGTAATAGGCTTGATTATTAATATTTGCAAGGCAAAAATTAAAAAATTTGCAAGGTAAAGATTAAAAGCACTTCTGCTCTGGCAGTATTTAACTAGTGTGAAATGGGATGACTGTATGAAGTCAACCAGAAACAAGTATTTATACAAAATACTTAAGAATCTTGATACTTAAGAATAACAAAACCAACTACCTTGACTGGCAGGGCTGAAGATAGGCCCTCCCCAGACATGTGAACACAAAGCAAAAGTACTCCTTTTAGTCAGGGTTAGAAGAGCATTGAAAAAATATGAAATATTTTTTTAAAGGGCATAAAGTATTTTTGATGTTATGGAAATCTAGAACATTTATTAATGAACAGTAATAATACATATACTCATTTACTGCAATCCAAACCACCTATCTTCACTTGCTGGCCATTTCTTTTGAACACAAAAATCCATCTACCTCTAAGAATACATCTTCAGTCATGTTTATACCTTCATTCCCATTATATTTTTATTAGTCATTTTTATTTTAGTATCTCCGTGAACAAACCAAGAACAGAGACTCATTATGGTGCATACTGCACAGACAGAGGCCAACACAAAGTCCTGCCCTGATGAGCTTGTATATAAAATAAGAAATTAGCCGTGCATGTCGAGAGCACAAATGCCCTTATGCACCAATGTAGAGACAGTCATAAGAAGAGGAACATGTTTTACAAAGCAGTCAGGAGGGAACATGCCAAGTTAATATCTCAGAACATATGTGAGCTGATGGAGTTTCAAAATAACTGTAATATTTTCCATTGTATTTGTCAGAAAATGTTCCTATGATTGTACCTAGGGCTTGAATACAAATAAGTGGATCAGCTTTCACATACTGCCAGATAACTTTAAGATCAGTTCAGCTCTTACCCTAAAAGCAGCAAAGGCTGTTCCAATATCAATAATATTTTCCTGGTTTAATAATCATTATATTTGCTCATACATGCTTTGATTTTACCTTTCATGAATCTGGTACAATAAGCCCTACATTTATAAGAAAACGAATAGCCAAGGGAAAAGGTTATTTCCTTTGGCTCAGGCCTCACTCTTTCTGGGCTGGGCAGAACTATTCTTGACCCAGTTTTATAGGTTTCACAGTTGGCTGACCCATTCATTGTCAACTGATACGGATGTTAGCTCAAAATTATCCTAGCAACCAAGAAAGCACACAAAGATCTGAAGGAACTCCAGCATTTAAACATTTAATTTGAGATCTCCCATTCAGTGCGAGTTAGGCAAGTGCAGCTGAGAACATTAGCTAGCATGGAGTAGGTACCAAACTGCTTTGTATAAAAGGCAGTAGCTCAGCTGGCTAAAGCAGGGTTCACAGCATACTATAAATGAGTGCCTAACTAATAAGCACTTTAAGGAGCATGTGTCTGATCCAGAGGTTGTGTCTTGTCTCCTCGAAACAGAAGGAAACAGAACAGATGAGACTATCTTGAAGTACATGCACATGGCGACAAGGCTCCTCTCCTTCCAGCAATAAATGTTAGGGTTTTTCCAGATTCAGAAAGGTTAACAGTGTCCAAGAACAGCCACAGCAACCCTGATACCTCCCAAGAATCCACAGTCTCAATGCGCTATTAATTACTTGACCCTCCCCTCCTGTGTTTTAACTCTTAAGTAACAAGAGGAGCCAATGTTGTCATACTTTGTAAAGTGCATCAAGTCCATATTCATGGGGAAGTACTGCTGTAAATCATTTTAGCTTTAAAAGGAAACATGTAGTAATGTGGTAATAAGTGAAGTTCACCAATACAGTATAATCTCCACTCCCACCCCCCCAAAACGGCCTGTTAGTTTTAACCTGAAAATCAGGGTAACAATAAGAAATGGAAACTTCAGCTTATTTATATGTTTGTCAAGTAGAAAAATGCTCAGAAAAAGAGATTTAAGGAATAATAGCTTGCACTGGGAAAACAGGTTTTTACTTTATTACTATGTTTATAGGTGTTATACTCTTATAATTCCTGTAACAAACTTCTTAATCATATTGTACTACCTGAGATACTTTTATTAGTCAGCTTTTATTCATTCTTTAATTGTTGGTTTGGGTTTTTTTGTCCTTTTCCTGTTTTACAAGTTCTGGAATATCATCTTGCTTTTCCATCAAAGCTATTTAGATAGGAGCAAAAAGGTCAATTTGTAGTTTGTCCAATCTTCAGCAATCCTCTTGGCATTCTAAGGACAAATTACAGGTTTCCCGTAAGGTATGCATGACACTATATACTTATTGGTACTCATAGATTTGGAAGAAAGCTTACATGTAAAAATCCTCATAAAATGGACTTTTACTGAAAAGTTGTGTTTACCATTACCAAAGTATTCCTGCTATTCCTTGTATTTAGAATGAGAAATTCCAAACCGGCCATAGGAAGTTTAACTAGAACAGGTCCTAAAGAGTCAGATTTTAAATGGCATTCACAGTGCTCACTGTTTCTTTTTGTGAAGTCTCTTAGTGCACTCTATACGTCTGGCCAATTTCTTTATTTGTCTTACAGGATTGACCTCTGGCATCAGACACCAGTCAAGGTGCTACCATGTCATATATTGTTCCAAAACGGAGCAAATAGATGGTTCCTATCCCCACTCTTACTACAGAATGAGAATAATACAGATTAGCATGACAAGCAGTGTCTGATACCTATATGTCATCTGTCCACTGACAGCAATGGGATTATGAACTTAAATCCATAACAAGAAAACTCTGCTTTCATATAGAGCTTCTGAGTCAACATTTGCCATGAAACCAACAGTTTTCAGTAAACAGTTTTCATTTTATGACTGATAAATTGGATCCATTTACTCCACATCCATTGAGCCAAATGATCTGGAAAGGATATCAGTTTTTACCTGAGGGGATCTTTTGTTTATTGGCAATGGTGTGCTTGGCTAGTCCTCAATATATGAAAATAAATATTGTCCTTATACTGAGAAGACTGGAATCAAAACAGACAAATCTAGAAAGATAGTATCCATTGGGAAGTCCAGAGATTATTTGTTTAAATTTTTTCATTCTTGCAGAAATTGAAGTTACAGTTCATCGTGGATGATGGATAC
>VZTL01076755.1:33672-44266 GCA_013400535.1 Scopus umbretta | reverse complement strand
TTTTAAAAAAAGTTTTAAAAGTCCTCAGCCCTATAGTTGTCCCTGATGTTTTAGGATTTTACCTCCGCTGCCCATCAAATACCTCTGAATGTTTTAGGTTTGGGTTAACTAGATTCCCCCCTGCCACCGACCTGCAAACAAATCAGCCATCCTGGAAGAGCTCAGCAGAAAGACAAAGCAGTCACAAACTTCAGTCTGAAATTAGCCTGAATTTCAGTCCCCCTCAACGCTGCAAGCTTAAAGCCACGGCAGGGCAGGAGCTGCCCGCAGGCTGGTGGTGGTGGTGGTACCCTCCAGCCCCTTCGTCCATCTGGAGCACATGGCCGGGGACAGAAACCCCTTCAGCCACCCGATAGGAATCCGCTGCCATGTGTGAGTCAGAGCCCAAAGACTCCCCAGGGCAGAATCGCCATTTCAAAGCAACCTTTCTCCGTACGCTCTAAATTTCGCCAAGTCAAGCAGCTGCAACCCTACATTAGTCATTTGGCAGGCAGGTTGATCCTGCAATTTGTTGAGCACACATAGTAGTCCTTTAATGTAGTCCATTAAACAAACCTTGATGCATGTGAGCAGTCCTCAGATTTAGTGGGAATACTGCAGTGACTGAGAGGTTTTGGTTTCAAGGGCCCCATCCTGACGAGTATGTGGAGATTTTGCCATTCAGTTCCACCGGTGTGGGGGGAATACTCCAGGAATAGGTTGACTCTAACAACGTGGAGAAAAAAATGCTTTTAGGTGTCATGTGTGGTTATCCTGGCATTGTTGTTCTGCTACAGAAAAGTTTTCTGCATGCAAAATCTGCATTTTCACTTTGTAATGTTATAATTACGGTCTTTGCAAGGGTCTGCTTGGATCCACTATGAAAGTGGGCATAAAACTGAAATGACTTGAGTCGAAGGTGTTGCATGTTTGCAAAGGCTTAAAATGCTTTTTTTTTTCCTCCTAACTCTGCATAACACACATCCTCCTGGCTAATCCCATGAATCCAGGGAACAAAAAGCCACTTCACACAGTCTGGCTCATTTGGATAACTAACGATCCGGAAGAATTAGGTCTGGGGAAATGCTCTGATTTGCAGTTGTTTGAAGGCAGGACAAGTTAATAGTGTCACTGGTGAAGATAATCCAAGGAATTTCAGAGATAAACAGGGGCTGAAATGTCCCTGGTTTAATGGATAGCTGATGTTACACCTTGTTATTTTTTTTAAAAAGTCTGCACTTATAAAGACTGTCAACAGCAATGGATATAGCAGACTTGAGCCTTCTCATATCCACCAGACAATCCTGTTCTTACCCAGTTATCACATATTCTTTGACTTGCAGCTACTTTTCTGATATATGCTGCTACACGTCAGTGCTGACCTACCTCAATTTAGGTCCATGTGGCTATTGCTGTTCCCAGAGCACTGATAGCTGGCTGGAGGCTCTACCGTAGAGCAGAAGAAAAGGTCACTACTGAAATAGCTTTCCAACTACAGGCCCTGTCTGCAGGGGCAGATGCATCGTCTCACACACACCCCGCATCCCCCTCAAGTCAGGGGGCTCCAGGAGGAGCAGACTGGTCTACCTGTAGGGAGAAACAGAGAAAACATGCAGATACACCCCTGATAGGAGAGATGGGTCGAAAGAAGAGGAAATAAAAGTGCCCTGGAATAAGCCTTGCTCATTATAAGGGTCTGGAAGCTGGTTTGGGTAATTCTTTTCCTCTGACCTGTAAATGCCCTTTGAAAGGAGGACATATAAGCCATTTAGGAAAGGTGTATTTTAAGGAAGTATTGAAAGAATATGAAGGCAGACCCAGCCAGTCACTCCAGGCAAAGGAGACCATATTTACTGAAGTTGTTTTAATAGCAGAAAAAAAACATAACTATGTTGGTCAAGTAATTTCTTCCTGCTGGACAGCAAAAATATTAACTGAACAACTTACTTGACAAAAAAATAGCTATTATTTAGTCAGCTGTAGTTACAACTTAATTTATGTCCATTTCCATCCTCATTGTTATGAGAGTATCCCTCAGGAGCTAACAGTATGAGATAGTACAAAAATGCTTTTATTTTATTTTATTGCCTACACCCAAATGCTTGGTAATTGTACTAGGTTTTCTCAACATGACAAGAAGAGGACATGCTGACTGAGAATTTTAATAGCAAAAATTATTTAAGAAACAAAAAATCTTGTTTCCCTCAACTCCCAACCTCCTGGACACCAGCAAATAACGAAGTAGAAAAATGTCATCCAGAAACAAGTATTCATAACCCAGCCGGTGCATTAACTGGCTTTAATGAGATGACAAAGTACTTTGAATCCAGCTGTCTACAGCAAATCTTCCAGGTCATCAATGTGGGGTTACTTCCAAGTCACCAAACTAGTCTAGTATCCATATGACAGGCTCGGAGATCCCCGTCACAAAGTGTCCCTACAACCCCCTTTTTGCACGTACACACAAGGCACGCATGCAGTTTTTAAAAAGCCCAGAAAAGCAATCGCAGTATGAAATGAAAACCACGGCAAAGCCAGCAGGTGCTTGGGGACACTGGAGTATTTCCTCCCTTTATTCTTTTGCTTTTTCCTTCTGCTTTTATCCTCCCTCTCCTCCCGGCGGCAGCCCATTCTGCGCTTGACCCTTAGCTGTGCTACCCCTCTGCCACAGCCCTCATACGTCCCCATACGTCCCCATGTGTCCCCATACATCCTTCAGGCGGCTGGCAGCGCAAGCAAATACTCAGCGCCTGGCCATGGCCTGCCCACCCAAAAGGAGAGGGAGTGATTGAAATATTCCCTCCAGGGTTTCCCTTCAGCTTTGCCATCAGGAAACTTGCTGCTCACAAAGGCACTGCTGGCCCCAGGAATCAAACACCGGCCTGAAGAGCAGGGGCTCTCGCTGTAGCCCAAACACAACTTATTGTAATCCCTTGCTGCCTCCTGTGCTTATACAGTACAGACCTTCTTGGGTTACAAGACACTTTGAAGATCTCACCTTCTCCCATTACTTGTCTTTTACATAAAATGTCCACAGATGTGAGTCTGCTAGTGTGTCGGAGGACTGCGGTTAATAATTTATAAACCAATACTTCCTATTTGGCATATTGTTTAATGTAGGGGTGTATGGCAGAAGGAGCGGGCTGCCTTGCTGCAGGAGCACCCTCTGCTGACTCACATGCAGGGCGGCAGCCCTGAGGCAGGGTGATGGCCACTGTGGGGGGCCTGCTGGGGGCCAGCCCCTGGCTGCAGGGACCCTGCGTCTCAGTTTCCCCAGGGTGGTGGTGACTGCTAAACCCCTCGCTCTGCAGCAAATAGCAAGGCTTAACGTCCCAGCAAAGCACAAACGAAGGGGACTCTAATGGAAATAGCCTCATGCATAATTCTCTGGCATCCCATGCAACACACCCTCAACTTGCAAAACGTCACTTTCAGAAAGCCCAGTGTTTTCTTCTGTGTGCATGCTCCAGCAATCACATTTAAAAGCCTCCTCTTAAGCCAAAGCCACAAGGAAATGGTCTAGACAACTACCCCTAGAAAACAGGCCACTGTGTGTGATGGTGTTTGCCCCAGGTCTGAGTGGAGCACAGGAGAGGATGTGGACAGATATATTTGCTGTGTCAAAGATAACTCTTTGCAGGTGGGACTGATGCTCTGGACCAGCAGTCGCAGCCTGAGAAGAAGAGTCCTCCCTAGGAGCATGCACTGGGTGGATCTTCTCCAACTCCCTTCCCATCCGTGACAGCTCTGGAACAGGAAATGCCAGTAACAGTGGGGAGAACAGTCGAACAGCATCTTCCTGCAGGGACGTATGGACTAGATCATCATAAATAAACAATCTGGCATATCTAGCAACGGCTGCTCAATAAGGAACCATTGTGTAGCTCAGGAGCGCTGGTGGCAAGTGCTTGTCCTTCCTAGTCTTACCACATCTATCTCTAAGAGCAGTAAGTCTATTTACTACATCACTTTTTAAAAATACTTGTAAATGTTTCTAAACAGTTTTTGAGTATTTGCTAATTGGTGAGCTAATGGTTCTTCACATCATCAGGACTCCTTGAGGGATTTTAAAATTACAATTAATTTCAGATTCCCAAAATGCAGTAAGTGGTATAAATGTTACAGAAAAGCTTTCCAGGGCACTGTGCAATTTCAGCGTGCTTTCAATTTTGCTTAAGTCTTAGGTCATTTTTTTACCGTAAAAGTGATTACAAAACCAAAACATTCATAGCTCTCTAGGCATGCCTTTACTAACCTGAGGAAGAGTTTGTCTGCTGAAAGCTCGTCTGCTTTTTCAGATGAGTGTAATAAAATACATTGCCTCCCATTACAAACCTTGCCTTGTTGACTCATCAAAATGTTGTGTTATTTCCAGCAGTGCTTTATTATTCAGATTAGAAGGGTGGGTTTAAAAACCTATGGTAGAGGGATGTCCTCATTTAGCTAGAAACCAAACTGACATCCTCCTGCCTGAAAATTTTGGCTGCTTATCTCCAGCCTGTGGCACAGGAGCCCAATTTTGCATCAGCGGGAAACACAAACAGCCGTTGGAGGCTCTGTGCTAGACACCCTTCATGGTGGGATGAGGGTGGCTATCCCGTCCTTCCCCCTGCCCCAGGCGAGGCTTCAGTGTCCTCTCACCATGCACCAAACATGACAGCTGGACTATTCCTCCCTCCACACTGGTGGCTGTGAGCCCCAGACTTTCCTGTTGTCCTTATGCCAGGGTTGCTGCTGGTTGATGCATAGTGGGAGGCATCACCAGGCAGCCTGGACAAGCGGTGGGACACGTGGAAGCTGCTGTGTTGATACACATGCAGAGGACTATCACAGACTCCTTCACACACAGCATGTGTCCCCACCTGAGCTAAGGGCTACCTGTCTTCACAGGCTGCTGAACCTCCAGGAATGCCTTCAGGGACTGCTATTAAGAAATTTCATTATGCTCTGCTTTCTTGGATTATCATATAACATAGAATTTGTCTTGCTGATCTGCTGTTAACAGGGCAGGAATACAGGCAGAGGTGATTTTGTGGTAAAAACTGAATTCTTTCCCATTCATTCACCCAGGGGGAACCAGCACCTTCACAGAGAGCAGACCTGAACTTTTGCAAGGACACACAGTAAAGCAAGACCAACCGCTATCAGAAATACTGTGCATATTACGCTGTCATGGAGAGGCAATTTATTGAGCCCTGTTTCTGTGTATCAAGACACGTTATATTTTTAAAGGAGGTGGTAAAATACAGACAGCCTCCTTCTGCCAAAATGTACCTGGTAAGAGGTCTTGGGCTTTATTTAATTGGAAAAATGTTCTGATGAAACTAGGTTTTGGATTTTACTTCCAATTCTGTTAAAGTTAGTGCATCTATAACACACTTACCATCTCTCTTCCACAGGCACATAAGCATCTGTTTCCTCTTGGTGACCTCCTTTTGTCACTTCTCCCTTTCATGTCTATATGTTTCTCTTCCATTCAATAGGGAGGAGGAGTTTCCTCCAGATAGTAATTTATGATGTGGACTGAAGCTTGGCTCTGCAAAGTACCAGCCTTAAGCTGGTGGCTGTAATGTCACAGGGTGGACCACGGTCCTATGAAAAGGATGAGCCTTTGGGGTTTTCATCAGACTCACTTCCATGTGACAAAAACAGAGAAAAGATTGTTGGTAGCAATCTTGGGCATCTTGAACATCACCCCGATGCAGATGTCTGCACACAGCGACTTCCAGCCTGTTCTTTTACTTGGCTGCTTTTAACACAGCTTTGGGCCACAGTAATCCTCAGGTAAAATCAGTGGGAGTCTTTTCACTGGAAACCAGGTGTCTCTTCCTGGAAGATGCCATGTTTTTCCACCACATATAGGGTTCAGTCTTGTCTTCTAGGTGCCTCCTACCTCACAGGCTCATCCTCTGTATTTTTACCAATTTTTGGATTAGCAACAGTTTGCTCTTACATGTGTGCTTGATATTCATCCTCACTGTGGACAGTCAATCATCAGGTGTAGATAAAAGGCAGTTTTAACTACATGTGGTTTCACTAGTGCTTGTTACAAAGCAGCATCTAACAAACTCCCTGGCTCACTCAGCCCAGCATCCATAGAGAATAAGGCTCATGCTGTCCAACGGAGCAACCCCCTTGCAACAGCAGTAAGAGGATTTGTTCTGAAGGTCTTTTATTTAGGAAGAGGAGCAAAATGTTAAGAAGTGCCAAGATTTTTCTTTTGCATATAAATCCCCTCACTTTTTATTTCTGGGGTCATGCACCGCTGAGGTATGTGGTAAGGAAATAGCATCTTGAACTTGCCTTATACTGAAAAATGAAACAGATCTTCAATATTCCATGGAGAAGAGGGTGTGCACCGTTTCTTGAGAATAAGCCCTTTGTGTCTCTATTATTTTTACAATGCACTTTAATGACCTGAAAGCATGTGTGTGCCTTCTTAAATCATCACATACGAAACTACATTTTGACTGTAAAATATATTAAGAATCTCAGAGAGGAAGTTATGCCATGTGTGGGGTTTTTTTCTCTGTTTTCAAAGATAGGATGAGTTTTGCCCATATTACAAGGACAAGCTCCAAAAATGAAAAAAATAAGGTGGGAAGGGGAAGGTTTGTTGTTTTTTTTAAAGAATAAATCCTAGCCCTAGACACCAGTGTTAGAAAAGTCACCCTTACCAGATGGCTAATACAGACAAGGGAAAATAGCCAACTTGATTTCAAATGTGAGAGTGATTTTTTAAATGAATGATAGAAACTACTTCAGATTCATTATTTTAAGCAGGGAAACTCATGTGTTTAGCTTATGGGTCTGGTTTGAATAAAAGTTTGTCTTTCTTGAATAGAAATCATATGTGATTCCAGGCAGTGGCCTGGACCATTTGCTAATACTAATTGTTGCTGGTTGAAAGTAGGGTAGAAGATTGTTAAAGTCTTCCCTGGCAGTAACTTGATCTGTGGAAATGTACTTTACAGGAACTGTGATGAGGTTTACAGCTGGCAGAAGCTTGTGATAGGATGGCCACATGACTCTACATCTCCCTTTTAATAATAGAATAAAAGCTTGCATGACACAGTTCTGGTAGGTAAAGGATGGCAGGGATTGTATAAACTGAAACAGGGATATATATTTTTATAAACATTTTATATTTTGAAAGATACTCAATGATGTGGCTATTTTGAAATAATATTATCACAATATGCTGAAGTAAAGCTGGCAAGTTAGAAAACCACCAACTGAGGCCAGATGGGCTGTTGAAGTTCTCACATGAAGCATCAGTGGTGAAAAAAAACGTGTCAGATTATAATCATATCAGTTTGCCCTCACCTAGTCTCAACCAAAAGCTGGTCAGTTGGTAAATACTTCATTTGCTGATAAGGAAGAGGTCTAACCTTAGTTAAATAGATAAAATGTGATTATTCTGCATAATTTACATGTTAGCACTGGTACTCTGGTAAATTCCAGAGTGAAACCTTATCTTCTGTTTCTGAAATGCCAGGGTTACACTATTTCAACCCTCAGCCATAGTGCAGCACTGCTATTCATATTCACAGCCAAGCTCGTGGCATCTTACTGGTGCATGAAACACCTAGGGCTTGCTTCAGCTGCACAAAAATAGGTCCTGGTGCCCTTCAAAATGCCCTGACATGTCTGAGACAACCCTGTGGGGCTGGCAGATGCGATGCACGACCCACCACACCCCATGTCCCTGTGTCTCCATATATTGGCTTCTTTCCAGAGTGGCAGCCAGCCGCTCCGGGAGGAGACCCTGTGGCACTGCAAACAGCGCCACACACCAAAGGTTGAAGCACCAAATGGAGTCCCCTATGTCTGCGATATAAACCTGCTAAGCCATCTCAGGATCAGGCTCTACAGGCACCCATAACAGAGCAGTGAGCTGTGGAGCGGAAAAGAGCTGTGGATTTGATGCCTTCTTCCTCCCAAGAGAGGAGAGTGTGCCGGAGTTGTAAGAAAAGCTCTGTCCTGATCGAAGGGATGAGCAGCATTTGGTAGGTGTTCATACCAATGACATGTTGCCTGCAAGCTCATCCAGAAGAATTTCAGCCTGCAGTTCCAGCCAGAGCATCGCACACTTATTTTCATTGCACATCCAATCAGTATCAACGTGTTTTCTGAAGCTTTGTCATGCTTGGGTAGACAGAAAGTATTCTTTTCACTAATATTTGTATTGTTTCACATCTGGTTCATAATAATTTTCATGTTATTGTCAGTGGAATTGCTCTGCCATTTCCTTTCATGATGTGCTTGATGGCTGCTCTGGAAAACAGTTTATTTACAAGTTCAAGAAGATGCCGTTGGGTGTATTTTCCATTTGGCAAACTACAAAAGTAACATTTACAGTTATAAACACCTGCATAGACTAGCATATATATTGTATAACTTTCTTCACAGAGAAGTATACAGCGTAAATAACATGTAAACAGCTTTCCACAAGTCAAAATGAATGCAGAAAAAACCCCAAGATTCTTAGGGAAATAAAAACTAGAGGAGTGCACCTTTTTTTAAACCTTTTCGCTTCCACTCCTTTCCAATCCCAGTCACGGTTACTTCACATTTTCTCCAGTTACTCGCTTTTGGAAGTAGTGATCATTGTGTACTCATTTTATATTATCCAAAACCTTGACAACCACTGATTCTTTTTGGTTTTTTATGATTTTACTTCTCTACCCATTTGCAGAGTAGCAGCTGGCTGTGAAAACGCTCTGTGTTGTGTCCTGTTCTGTGTGGTCCTATAAGAAGTTTCAGTGTGCTCTTCTCTGGGGAAAGCTGAGGTCCTTGGTTGTGTCATATCCACAGGTGAAGCTGGCATTAAGTCCTTTCACCTTTTGCTGGTTCTCATCTGAGCATCCTCTGGCATTTTTAGGCAGCACAATGTGCTTGCCCTAGACATAGCTAATCAGTTTTTAGACCCATTGCTCAGCTGGAGAGCAGATATATAAATTTTAGAATTAATATTTTTGACATTAAAATGTAAGCTTTGGTCATCCTGTTGTCTGGGCTAACTCTTGCTTTTCCTTGACAGTTTGTTTGGGGATTTTTGGCAATCTCTTGTGATGATGATGATAATCTTACAAGTATAGCTCTAAGAGCAGACTCTTCCAATTTCTTTACAGTTGTCAGGTAGAAATAAAGGTAGTAGGGAGGGATGTATAAGAAAGTCAATGTTTCCATTGTTCTGAGATGTTTTGAACAGTATATTGCAACATCAGATACATCTTTCATGGACAAGCACACAACGCTACCCATAGAAATACTATGTTTGGATATGTAATGGCCACTTACACATAAAGACGGCAGCTTCCCTGACTGTGGAGTTTCCAGAAGACTGTCACAAACTCATAGCTGCCCATGGCAAAAATACGTGGGAGAAGGTTCAGCTCTTACACTCATAAACCCGATATTACTGACTGAAATCTGCCCCTTGTCTGCACATCTCTGAAGAGGAATGGAGACAGCTGTGGGACAGACCTCTTCTCTGATTCAAAGACCAATGCAACATCTCACTTTTTTCTGGGCCCTTGTGTTCCTGAGGAAATTCACATTTTTCTCCCTGCCCCTTGTACGTCCTTCAGTCCTCTTCCAGCAGAGGACACGAGAGAAACAGGCACAAAAAAAGGTGCAAAAAAATTCATTTCACTGCCTGTGGGTGGGTGGAGCCTTACCCTGTAGTCCTCTTCTGCCTCTGCTCCTGCACACTTCTAGAAGGCCCAAAGCAGCTACAGTGGTGTGGAGAAACAGATCAAAGGACCAGCAATTCATAGCTGTTCACTAAGGATGAGGCTGCAGCGTGGAGCCTGGGCAGGTTCTTGGAAAGGGCTGATTTAACTTAACTGGGTCTCCAGAACTGCCAAGATTATGCAGAAGACCACTGAGGCCACTGAAAAAAGAGAACAAGATAGATTGAAGCCACCTGAGACCCACACTTTGTAAGCCATGCCTCTCGGAGTTTCTGGACGTGTCAACCTTTCACAGGCAGTTTGGTGCAAACGCTGAGCAAATGTTGGCCTTTGCCAGGAATATGCTTTAGAGAGCAGTGTGGACAAAGGCTAAGAAAACCTTTCACAAAAAGCACAGAAACCAGGTATCCCTTCCCCAGCTGTAATTCGTGTGTGTTTTAAATACTATTAACACAGACAAAAACAAATTCTCAGATAGTTTCTGTAATAGCAAAAGCAGTTTGCGATTACAGCAGTTATAACAGGCTATGATTCAATGTTTCATTTTCTTTTATGCATTATAACTTACGTCCAGCCATCTTTTAGCTGGCTCTGTCACCAAGTCCTGACTCTCTGTTAAGCCTCAATCTCTGGCACTCATAACTAAAGCAATGAGACCAAGTCCTTCAATTTATCCACTAAATGCGCTGGCTCTGAGAGCTTTTTCCAGAATTATGTCAACCCTCCACTTATCACTTATCTTCCTACCTCCTGCAAGTGCCCCTATTCACAACACTTTGTACATAGCCTGGGACTTTCAGAGACCATCATGCAACATATTAAAACCATTCTAATCTGCTGCTTCACACATAACCCCTCAATCACAGCTCATACTGATTCCAACCATCAGGCTCATAATCTTTGTAGCACTTTAGAAA
>VZTL01076755.1:21675-33634 GCA_013400535.1 Scopus umbretta | reverse complement strand
AAAAAAAAAAATCCATTTTCATTCTATCTTATCCATAACATGTGCAAATATTACCTCATCCATCCTTGAGCTGGCTCCAGAGATTAACCCAAAGCTGACATGATAGATGTCTAATTTAAAAAATAGTCCATTTCCTGGCAGTTGATTTTATTGTCAGTTTTGTTTTAAACTTCAACTTCGGGTGTGACATTGCTACCAGAATTTCATATTTTTAAGTACCATTTCACTTTCAAAGGCTGAAGCCAAGGATGATGTCATGTGTGCTAGTAGCTTAGCATGTATCTGAAGTAAGAGCTTGAAGATTAAAAAGAAAATTTTCCTTGCAAAAACAAGAGCAGGACACATAGGAAAAAGATTTTTGTAGGAAAGCAGTGTAACACTATTTAACCTTCTGATTAGGTAAAGCATTACATGAGTCTTTTTAATTGAGGGAACGTCACTTAAGCAGTTTACTGGGCAGGAAGTGGCTGCTGATGCCTGTGAAAAGCAGGCTGCATGAGGTTTGACGCAGCACCCTTTGAAGTGAATGGAAATAGTTTTACTGAGCTCAGCGGAGGTACTCTGCATTTGTACTAATGCAATTCTGAGTACAATTTGACCCATGGGGATGAAGGGCACCGGCTAAATGAAAAAATAGCATGAATCCTTTGTTTATGTTACAGAAAAGCTCATATTGTATGCAATATTGCTAAGAAATAAAATATCCTTTGCAGTGAAACAGTTTGTTCTTCCTAATCCAGTATTATTTTTACGCATGTGTTAAATCATAGGATACACATGGTTGTAAAAGCTGATTTATTAACTAACTAAAAATCAGAGGCATCCACCCAAGCGCCACCCAGCATCTGCTGGGACTAATGTCCCTCAAAAACGTCCCATATGTCAAAGGAGGGTATAGGCTCAGAAAAACACTAATCCCAGCTGGTCAAAAGGAGCAAAAGAAAAACAGGTTTTCCTTTATAGACTACAGTATTTTGTTTGTTTTCATTAAACACTCTTACTGATTTTAAACATCTGTATTTGTTAACTTGTTTAGTTCTTTCAAACTTAAGAGTACAAACAGTGCCATATGTGCTCGCTGCTGGCATTTCTGTTCCCCATGCTAACATTTGCCTCCAGAGCCAAGCTTATCTCTGACAACTCAGTAAACACGGCTCAAGATGAAATTTGAACTATGCGAGGTACTTTGCTGCCTAGAGAAGGCACAAGGGACATGTGGAAACCTCTCTCTTAAAACCTACAACACCCCCTGTGCCAATGCCGGCTCAGTTGAAGCAAAGCTGACATACGGGGGGACCACGTGTGGTCAGCTCTGCTGTCGCTGGTCATTAGCTTTCTCATCACTTGTGTTTGCCGGTTGGAGTCCACGCAAGCAGGTGGAAGGGCAAACTCCAGTGATTTGCACATCCCACTGTTATATTAACATAGAGGCTAGTCTAAAATGAAACAAGTAGCTTCCCACAGTTGAATGAGGGAAGTCTACTTGCCTCAAGTCACAACTGGTCATGAAGAAGATTAAGAAGTGGTTTGACTTCAATGTATCAGTACTTTCACAGAGACGAAATGAGTGCACTCCAGGGCTCTTTAATCTAGCAGAGGGTGGTCTCACAAGTGGAAGGATCAAGCCAAACACATTTAAGTGATGAATTAGATGGGTTTTTAACAAAAGGACCAATCATTATTACTGATCGGAAATGGTTACTTGCGGAAGCGATGCCTTTATGGCTGCTTTCCAAGAAGGTAGGTCACGGTCAAACAAGTTAGCAGTCCCAGTACCACAATATTTCTGATGGACAGGAGATCAGACTACACAATGTGTAGTCACCTTCACCCTGTATACTCCAGAAACCCACCGAGCTATGGATACGTCACTTACACTCCCCAAAAATGTAGGGCAATGACAGTCATGCTTCTTCTTCCAATATGGGACCAACTGAGAAAAAAAAAAAAAAAAAAAAAAAAAAAAAACTTAAAAACCCTTAAATTCTGCTAGTTTTTGGCAATTTGAGGAGCCATGCTCCGAAAAAACAGACTCATTTAAGGCATTTCCCATAGAGTGCCCTCATTTTGAATATTCAAGCCACTTTTTGCAACCATTAACCTAATTTCAAGCCAATCCCTTTTTCAGAATACTTTGATTTCAACTCTTTTTTGTCCTATGATTGACTTGTCATGTCTAATTCCAATTTCTCATATAGGTCTCCTTGGTAGACGTATAGTCTTGGAACCTGGTCTGGAATTATCCAACCAATTTTTGGCACCCACGTTTCCTGCAGAATAGTTAATACAAATGGGTACCTCATAAGCAATGATTCTTAGCTTCTTTTTCTTAGGTGGATTGCCCCTTCACACAAAGACCATAGATACTGACATTAAACATTTGTCTACATTTAGAATTACAGACACATGTATCTCTTTTGTTCTCAAACCCTGTCCCCTTTGCATTCAAGACCTATATTTCATAGTCGGTCCTTCTCTAAGGCTTTGCACCCAGCCTGAGTTCCACGCTATAGAGGTACAAGTCCATGCTCACCTCTCCCAGTTCATTCTCCATGAGCGAGGAAACCATTCACTCCTTGAGACAGGGGTGTACCTACACACAAGAGCATGCATATGCACATATGTGCCTTCCTGCACATGCACTCACTTTTTAAATACAGGCAGTGGCTCTGCCTGCCTCTCTCCAGCAGATGACATAGGAAAGACTGATACTATATAAAATCTGGGGGAGCAGAGGCGGGGAGAGGGGGTGGTAGGTACATGTATATGTACATTTCTTCAAAGGAGAAGAGGAATGGGTAGTGGAATATATATATGTGTGTTTAAATGGGAAACGAGGGGGGAGAAATAAAGTAATGGCAGAGCTTATTTGTCAAAGGCTACAGAAGGCAGAGGACATGGGCAAATTGGGTTTGTGGATATAGGAGAACTGGGGACAGCTTCTGCTGTTCATGTGCAAGTGTATACATGTTGGGGCGAGAGAGAATCATGTTGTGAGTAGAGGAAAGCTTTTCCTGATCCTCTCTGGGCATGTACCATGTGAGCCTGACAGCAGCTGGATGAGATGATTAACAGAAGATGAGGCTGGGCAAGAGCTGTGGTACAGTTTTGGTTCATTCCACACTTCCCAAAGGCAGAAATCCAGTGTTAGGAGAGGTGCATTGCAGTCCTTCAGAAGTCTAGTAAAAAATCCATCAGAGCCACTGAATGTCACCACTACTTCTAGAGAGTTTCTGAAACCTCTCTCAACATTTCACTAACAAAAGCGTATGAAATTGTCTCTTCTGCCTTTGTATGCTTCCCTACAGGAGGCACCAGCAATATGAGCTGCCTAGAGAACACAGAGGTTTCTAAACATGTAGCTACCTTTTTCTTGTTCCTTGTTCTTGTTTCTCTTTTTCCTGCAACTTTCACTCCACTTCATGCTTTAATATGTATCTTCTTTGGATTATTAACATTGGCCTCCAAGGACAGCTAACTCGGCACATCAGTAAGAATGTGTATGTTACTCTGACTAGTCTCAAAGTCCCCTAAAAAGGCAAAAAAAAAAAGATCTGTGGGGATTATTGAAAGCTTCTAGGCAATGAAAAAACTCAAGAAATCTGGCTTTACTCTCCTGGGTGTGGACTGTGGCTTGTATACATTTCTGAAATCAGGGGCAGGTGTCTGGGAATGCTACTGCAAAGAAAATACGCAGGGGGGTCTAATTCATATCACTTCACATCCCCTTCTGAATTTGCACCTCTTTCCATGTCCATCTATTGGGTGTTTTTTATCGCTTATTACATTTTGAACTCGACACTGTGAAGATCAAATAAGCAGCCAGTCATCAATTAACTTTCCAAAGCAAATACTTCAATATTCACAACACATATGCGCTGCAGGCATAAATGGTGGTGGTGGGAGGATGTTGGTGTGTGTGTGCACATGTAGAAGGAACCAGGGAATGGGCTGCTCAGTTAACACACATGTTTCCAAACATGTGGATTATACACTCTTCTTGTACCTCTCTTCCCCACAACATCTCTTTCACTCCAAATGCAGGCAGATACACACACACACACGCTCACCTCTGATATAAATTTGGGTCTGGCTCTTGCTGTGAATGTAATTGTCTTCTGCTCAATGGCTCTCTTAGGCTCTTCTGTAAGTGGTCCGAGGGGGGGCACCAGGTAAGGAGAATTTTGGCCCACCACGTTTTAAACCTCATCACACATTAAGGCCAGAAGCAGCAACAGCTTCTCATTGTAAATTGTGCCTGTTATTGCAATTTATCAGGATCAAACAGTTGCTGGCAGCCCTTTCCATAAGATCCAGTTGCAGTGTCTATATCAGCATCAAGCAAAATCAAACATGGCTTGCGAACAGAGGTTTAGCGACAAATAAATCACTCAGGAAGCTTTAGAGAAACAAGTCTTCACACACACCAATGTTATGGTACTTGTCTTTATTTCTCTTCCAGCTTTCTTTTCTTTTCTTTTCTTTTTTTTAATTTGATTCACAGTGTTCGGATGACATGTGTTTTGCCTTATTCAGCCATTTGGAGTACAGGTGCATGACTGTGTTTTTGATGGAGTGTTGCTATTCTGGAGTGCTCCATCCAAAACACAATCCCACACATGTAATCCAAACTACCGAAGATGAGTCAACCATCTTCCCGTTGCCATTATAATTAGACATTTTTTTTCATTCAAAGTTGCATAGTCTTTATTATTAGTTGCAGATGCCAAACTTAAACAACATTGTTGAATCTTAAAAGGCTTTCGCACCAGGCTATTTTATCCTTCAGAGTGGAGGAAATTAACAAAAAGCCCAAGCTTATCCAAACTTGAATTAAAACAAATCAAATATTATTACACTGCAAGAAAACAGTGACACCTAAATACCTTTAGTATACAAGTAAAAATTGTAGCTTAATATCCGATTAAGTAAATATAGCAGCTCGCCAGGGAAGGTTTGTTGTAACTGAGGGATTCATGGAACAGCAGCTTCCAGTCTTACTAATCCACACAGGCCACACATCTAAGTGTCTTTTCTTTGAAAGCGTTTCAGTTTCTTATCACATTAAGAAAATGACCACTTCCCAGAAGCCTGAAACAACAAAGAACCTCACTAGGTTTTAAATCCTTAAGCTAGGTATTATTTTCCAGAGAAATGCTTGCAAAAGGCAGTTTTCACAGGTCTTAATATACACTGTCTGAACCTTGGGGCTGCTGGTGTTTATTTCTGGTACCTTAAGGAGCTAATAGGCGATTAGTGGGGAAGATATGGAGAGAAAGAGAAGACACAGGAAAGCAGGTGCCATAATCCTTTGAGGCTAAGCTTTAAGGACCATTTGAGTCCTTCAACAAGCTGATCTCTTGGTGGCATTTTTGGTACTAGGTGGGTGGCAGACAGACACGAAATGTTCAGCTGCTGGAAATCTCTAAGTAATGACAGGTCATATCCCTACCTAAAGCACTGTTTACAGGGGGAAAAAAAAAATCTTCTGCCTGTCCACATTTGAGAGTTTCAGGGTGGTGAGTTTTTCCTTTCCATAGTACCTATCTGGCAGGCTTTTGTTTTCTGTACACAGAAAATCGGTTTAGATTATCTTTATTTCCAGGTATGAAAAAATAAACCAAAAAGGAGGACGCGTGCTGACTCCAGAAAAGTTGCTTTGCCTGGTGGAGAATGAGACCTCTTGGTCAAGCTCCGCCAGCACAGGGCAACAAAGGCGGCATGCTAGAAATATGTTGTAGGTAAGGGATCTGCACCTGGCCAAAATGACCCCAAGCAGTGCTGGGCGTGTGACAGTAGAGAAGGAGACCTCAGATTTCTCTGACTTCCCCACCCCCCGGCTCTGTATGAACAGCATCTGCACAAACAGCATGGGACCGGAGCCTGTGTCTCCACGAGTGAGAGGATGACGAGTGGGACAGCTACATTAAATCGACAAACACGTGAACTTGCTTTGCACAGAGAATGGGCTTGTAAGTCACTCCGTCCCCTCATCGATACTGCTTAACACATCCCAGGGTTTTTGTTATCACATGTGAACCTGAGTTCAGGGGGGGTTTATTCCTTAACTGGCCAAAGACAAAAAAGGGTATCCATCTGCCCATCCATGTGCCCATCTACCTTTTTTCCATTCATTGGGAAACAGAAACACATTCACCTGGGCAGTCCGGGGATCAGCTCGGGGAGCAGAACTTGTACAGGCAACGATTCCTGGCAAGGATCTGGTTTGTCCCCTTAGCTTTTAAGACCTGATGCTCAGTTCCCTCTGCAGGAATGTTAAGACTGAACCTCACAAAGGTTTCAAAAAAAAATAAAAAATGTGGAGCAGATTAATTTAGGATGAAAATTTAATGAGAAAAGAACTTGAGGAAAAAGGTAATTGGGATAAATTTCACACTCCAGCTCTCCTGTCCAAATGTACACTGTAACAACCTTTAGCCTGCTGAAAATGCCATAGAAATACCATGAACAAGCCGCTTGGTTCACAGCAATACTGTTTATAGCAGACATGAAGTCAGGAAAACTGTGAAACAGATTACTGGTTAAAAAGCTAAATCAAACTCCTGGCAAATAAATTAATGGTCATTCCAAATTTTCTTTCTAACTATGTAGGCTAGTATGCGGCGAAGCAAGTGATCCACTAACAAAGTAACGACCTTTCAAGCCAGAAGACCATCTTGTCCAGTACCTAACTGCTTCATGAAATTATTACCTCAGCACCGTAATTACAACAAGCCTTTTGCCAGAAGCCACAAAGAATCGAGTAGACCCTGCCCATCAAGCTTGATCTCTGGTGCTTGCAGCTCCACCGCTCCATTTCAGCGCAAAGAGCTATGCAAGTGTGCTGAACGCCCTCAGCCCGGCATGGGGGGCGGAACCTCTGGAGCGATAAAAACTGGTATCAGATTAACATTACTTATCATACATGTACGCACCTGCTGCTACGCCCCAGTCTGTCCCAGGGAAGACAGACCTAGAGTTACCAGAAAAATGCCAGCAGTTAACAGTTAACAGGGACTGTTCTCCTACGCCTCCATAGGAGGAACAAGCACCATGCTCCTCAGCTGAAGCCATCACTGCTGTGAGGAACACTTAGCAGCAGGCTTCAAACAGGTGAACACTCCCGGCCTCTAAGAGAGACAAATCTCAACATTGTGGATGCATAGTAACTTTGAAAACATTTTGACTGATTTTCCTGAGAAGATGCACAAATCTTTCTTTCTACCTCTTCACTTCAGCAAAGACTCCAACCCAAAATAAGCATCCTGCACTGGAAGTAGGGAAGCACGATCCCTGGCCAAGCGGGTGTTCCAGGTCCCCACCACTCCAATAACAGATCATTTTTAAATCAACCCCCAAAAAACCTGAAGACCTCCCAGTTGCACTGAACACAACAGTTTGATCCTTTTTCAGCCAATAAGATAAAATGTGATGTTATGACTAGCTGTATTTTAGGGAGAAATCTCCTGTGGCAATCCTAAAGCTACCTTACTTTCAGATGAAAATGTTGAAAATTGCAAATCTATCACTTAAGATCTTACTCTGTTTCTGCACCAACAAATGTAATTGCACTTGCCATACTGCGCTTTTTTGGATACTTATCGGCAGAGAAATGATGTTCCCCTAAATTAGCTTTTTAAGATAAACACACATGCATGTGCTGTTTATTGTACTTTAAAGATACAAAAAAAAAAAAAAAAAGTTGAGCGCAGAGAAAATTCTTCAAACTGCATTTGGAGAGTGACCCAAGATGTGGGAAAGTTGTCTATTGCTTATGTTATTTTTTCACCCACTTTTGAGTTCTTTGAGGCTACATTTCCCCTGAGTTATGACAGATATTGCCACCCACCTTAGTTCTTCCTGCCTCTGCCCTAACAGAACCTCTTTGTTGTTTTATCTAATCAGATTCAGAGGCCCTGCTAGAGTTGGCTCTTTCAGACTGTTCAAAGCGGTTATATTTCTTATTTCCCAGGCTTCAGAAGGACTAAAAATAACCAAGTGAAAATCTGAAAAGCAAAGCTAATATTCTTGCCAGTGTTAAGCAGATATGTTGTCAGGATTAATGAGAGATTTTACAGATCTGAAAAATTTGAATAAATCAGAACACTTAATTTTTCTCTGCTGAGTTTTCTGAGTTTAATCTTTTCTAAGCCACTAAGAATTTTTTATGAAAATATTTACCTTAATTTTTTCTGAACCAAAGATATGTGGTGTGCCTTCACGCAAAGAGAAAAATTTATTATAAAACTTTCTGTATACAAAAGAGAATATTCATGACAGATGAGGGCTTACAGTTCAAACGACTTCGGGGTGAAAGCAACCCAAGTTGTTTCTCCAGTCCCCGTGGAGAGTAGGAGTCATAGGTGTGCTGCCTGATGCCAAGTACTGAGAATTTTTACTGGCAAAGCCAAACCTGCAGTAGGCACAGGGCAGGATCGTTAGGCTAGTTCAAACGTGCTACAGTTGGTCACACCAACCATGTTTGTATCCACCTTTGCACAGTCATTTTCCCAGGATTTGTCAAAAGTGAAAGCTCTTAATAGGAGGGATCCTACTCCACTGGCTGGATTATGCAGTACAGGAATGTTTCCCAACAAGATTATAGCGAATCGGGAAACGGAAGAAAAAGCAGTGTTAAATGTTGGCAAATGCACTTCTTTTAAGTTGAGAGAGTGAGAAGCAGCTATAATTACCAACTGCAAACATCCACCCTCTTGAAGGAACTTTTAGCTGCTTACATTTGCTGGCAGTAGCAGTTTTCTCTACGATGGAGAACTCCCGCAGCCAGTAATTACAGCAACTTTGCGCTCTCCCTCTTCCAGAGGAACTGAAAAGTTGGCAGCACAGGGCACAGCATTAAGGCAATTAAACATTTACACAAATGAGCCAAAGGGAGGATCCATTTTCAAAAAGTCTGAGAAACACCGCATGTCTGCTAACTTCCAGAAACTGGGAAACGGCCAGCAACGTGACAGCCCAGCTTCCAAACTCGCAGCTCCGTTCAAGGGACGCAAGCTTGAAGCAGAAATAAGATTAGCGACTGGTCTAAGCCTCTGGAACAATCTGAAACATGACAGAGAATTTAGTTCTCAGCTCACAGAGAAACTGCAGGATGGAAAAGACCTGGCGGGTGAGATGCTAAGCTGAGTTCAGGCCAGCTACCATAACGCAGTCAACCATAAATCTGGCCCTTGGGATCTGAGGACTATTGTTAATCAGCGGTGGAACAAAGTAACACCTGTAGCGAAATAAAAGTGAAAGCATTAAAAATAATCTTTTAAACTGAAATTACAGTTAGGTGAACCATTTTATAACTAATCCTAATTTAACAATGCCAGACTACTGTTCTCTCTCGCACGAAACAGAGTTCCACATAATTTTTCCGTTTTCTGTGCAACTTGTACTTTTATGGAAGGCTTTTTCTGATGTATATACTGGAAAGGATTTTTATTGCATAGTCATGTAAGGAAGTATTATCACAGTGGGCATGCACAGAGAATGCAGTTTTAACTTCTTAATTCACCACTGTTTGTTTGCTTTTCATTCAGCATGAAACTGTTAACCTTTAAAAAAACATAACCAAGAATATGGCTAAATATTTATTATCATAATATCATATTTCACATATTTTCAAGTTCAGTACTGAAATACTATCTAATGCAATGCCTCAGCCAAAGTGGATGTGGCAGACGTTTTGTTTCTTTTTTATTTGATGTCTTTTTCCCCATTGACATTTACGGATGATATGAATCTGAAATTAGACGTGCAAAAACAAAAGTGTGGATATTTTATCCCTTTTAATTTTACCATTAATTGTTTGAAATTATTATGCCAATACGTGAAGCCCTACATTTTAGGAATCTAAAGGGAAAAAAAAAAAAAAAGCGTTAAGTGTACACACGCCGCACATTTAAATGAGAAGCCAGTGACTACAGCAGCAAAATCTGGTTTCATGGAAGTCGACAAAAGGCTTCCCACCCACGTCAGCAGAGCCAGAATTTTACCTTATAATCTGGGGCTCTGTCCAGCAGGATCTCTTTCAGAATTTGTGACCACCCCTCTGCTTCATTAGTACTGCCACCCAAATTGCCACGTTCCTGGCTGAAATTCATGGCTAGCCCTGCTCTCCGTTTTTTAAGCTCCACTGTTAAGAGCTCTTGAGAAAACTGCTCCAACTGGTTGGCATTAGAAGGAAATGAAAATCTTTTAAGTGGCTATTGTGCATGTCATTTGAATGCACTGGATGACATTTCAACACCAGGCAATGCCTCTTCTCCACCACAGTCATCAAGAGTGGTTTGGGTTTTTTTTTTTTCTTGCCATATGGGCACTGAGGTTTCCAACAGCATTGATCCCTCTGCACATTTTTCTATACTTTGTACAAGCCTCTTTCTTTGAACATATTTCTGCAAACAGAAAGTCTTCAATGTGCAACAGTTTTTTAGCAGCTTGCAGGACTGAGCCCTTGATGTGATTATTTGATTATATATGAAATAACTCTCATGATCAATGAATGATGTCACAGCTATCACTTTGAAGTTAACAGCAAAATTTGCATTGGCTTAAATCTGAGCAGGATCAAGGCATGCAGCATCAGACTGACAACCCTTAATTAATTTCCATATTTCTTTTTAAATGCTCATGCCTCGCTCCATGCTTTTTCGTGAGGCGAGAGAAAAGAGCAAACGCTGGAAACTGATGTTTTCACCAGCAGTAGGCTGTCACGCTTAACAAATCGTTCTAGTATATTAGGTTTACGTGGGCATCCTGTCCTTGATCAGCTCCCACATTTTCCATAGACAGCAGCAGAAGTTGCACGCAAAGACGAAATAAATGACCCATACTTAGCACATGGAAATACAATGCTCCATCTGCAGACAAAAGGCCTGACTGAAAGAAGTGCTGCAGCACCTTTAGCAAAGTAATTCCCATAGACTTCGGTGGAAAATGCAGAGCCCGTGTTTCTTTGCTTCTTTGAATTTAAACTATAATTTGAACTTGCATAAAAAAATCTGGGATATATAAAGGCCGTATTGGAAGCTCAGTCTTTATCGCTGAAGCTCACAGGAAATGAGAGACAATAGTAGGATTTTAACTAGTTTCTCGCTTGTGATGAATATCCAACACTCGCCGAAGAAAACTTCCTTTCAGAATCTTTTCATTCCAAGTCTGCGCAACAGAGAATCGAAACGTGCGTGCGTGTGTGTGCGAGCGCGCGAACAATGTTCACTTGTATTCTTAAGCGAGCTTGTTTTATATCGCCATTTACTAAACGCTGGCGTAAAAATTCCTGAAGCAACGTGACTCTCACAACAAACACAACCGACAGACCCTAGCTGGAGAGCACATGCGAGCGCAGACTGCGAGGGTTCTGTGGTTATTTGAGAGACAGTGGTCAGGGAAACAGGGGTCATTAATTTCTCTGCATACTTTAAACATTTCCAGAGATGTCCTGAAATGTCTTAAAAGCACAGCCGCCGACAGCTGAGGCTGAAACGTTTGAAAAAGCTTTAGAAGGGCATTTCTGTGCCAGAGCGAGTGAGAAGGGACGGTTCGGCTTTGACCTTTGCGTCGGGGACAGCAACACACTTTTAACTCTTTCCGCCTGGCTTCTGCAGAAGATGGGCCGCACGGCTTCCGAAGAAGCGCGCCCTTCAGAAAGCCGACGCAGACATTTTGGCGGCAGGTGGCAACAGCGTTAGCCCCACGGGCTTCCTCAGCACGAACGAGGGCGGCCCTCCGCACCGGCCTGGCAAAGGCCGAGAGAAGCTGAATTCGGTTTTAATTCCCCCGCGGGCTCCCGCGCAGCTCCGGGAAGGCAGAGGAGTGAATCAGGGCGAGCTGCGAGCTCAGGAGAACAGACAACGGGGACGACGACGACGACGACGACGACCCAAGGCCGCCCCCCGTACCTCCGCTCCCGCCGCCCGGCTGCAGCCCCCGCTGCCGGGGGTAGAGG
>VZTL01076755.1:0-21290 GCA_013400535.1 Scopus umbretta | reverse complement strand
GGAGGAGGAGGAGGAGGAGGAGGAGGATCAGGTCGCGGCTGGTCCTGGCCCTGGGATGATTAAAAGATTACAGGAAATGCGTTAGGCTGTATCAGCTTTCCTTCATCCCTGTGCTTTAGGCAAACTTCTCAAAACTTCTTTCTGCCCTGTGCTATAGCATATATCCCAGCACGTGACTTCACTCCTTTACAACTTGCAGAGTCATTTGTGAGCCTCCCAATTCTAAAGTTTGGCTGTAAATTATATTTGCTAAGGGTAATGTTTGTCTGTCATCCTCCGTTATGGAAATTGTCTGACATGCGTATTGTCCTTTTGAAAAAGAAACTTTTGTTAGTTTTTATACAAGCCGTAATTATAAGGTAGACGGAGGTGCAGACAATGTCAGAAGAATCTTTTCCTGGCAAGGCTGGAATTAAGCTATGAATGGCTATGAATTCCACTTGCTGAAGTAGTTGGTACAGCTAGTAACCTGTTAAAGCACCTAGTGTTTAGCATCTAGTGTTCTCTGATGTAAAAGTATAAAAGGGTACTGGATTATGTGTGTCCTGAGAGGTAACACTCCTAATCTTCTTACCATGTTTTCAGAGATACTGTCCAAGTGCTTACAGAAGGATATTGTACTTGATTCAAAGTCTGGGCAGTCTGCTGCGACTTTTGTTTTTTTAACTGCCAAACCCAAAGTGTTGGGTGGTCTATGGATGAATAAGGAGTGAAAGCAGGAAGCAGTTGTCACAACTTGCCTGTCAAAATCAATTTACTAGGTAGGTAACAGCCCTGTCTACTGAGAGGGCTCCATATTGGGAGAAGTTTTATTTAATGGTAAAAGCATTTCTGCAAATGTTTAGCCCTTTTATTTTACATTGCATTTTTCAGCCTGGAAGATGCTAGGGTAGTTTAACGCTACTATATATATATGCAGGTTTGAAGGTAGCCATAGGTGTGGAGCAGTGTGGTATACAAAAGCTTTGTCGCGTTTTGAGTGTGGGGCACAACTCAGACTTTTGGGAATGGGAGGGGGGCAAGTGCTGTTGACTTTCTTTGTCAGGGCAGATCAAACCAAATGTCGTCCTCTAATCTTAAAGATAATCTTAAAGACTTTCACACATTTATTGTTTACTGGAGTCCTAAGCACAGCAGAGACAATGAAACAAAACTTACTATGCAAGATGTCTCCAGTTTTGAAGAAGAAACATAGAATGAAATTAAAAGCCCTTAAAACGGATGGGAAGTATTACTCACGTGGATTCTTGTTTGATCATTGACAAAATGCTTACTTATGTGTAGGTGAGAGAGCTGTCTTTTGAAGAAAAGTGTAAAGATGGTGACTTATTTATCCCTCAAAGTTTAAATACTGAAACTGTAGTTTTGGAAATGAGTATGTTGATTGTAAGGAATTTGAGTAATACAGGTGTGTTTGTATTGATTGTCTTGTTCAGTAAATACTTTAGATTCGGAGTGGGAGGAATGAAATTTGGCATTCCGAGATTTTTTTTTTTTTTTTGCTTATAGCTCTCTATGAAAGCAGCAAATCACTAGGCTACCTCAAATTTCAGAATGCTATTGATTAACTTTATTTTTGTCTTAAATCTTAGCTTTTGAACTCAGTTGTTTGGAAGGTAACATCCAGTTGCAGAGTATGGCTCATCGATTTTCAAAAGAAGAATTAGATGAGCAGTTTGAAGAGTTTCTGAAAGAGGTATGTTTCAGAGCAAGGTCACATCCCTTTTCCCTATTGAAATACAGGGAGTATGGAATATGAAATGAAAGATGCAGCTGTGCTTTTATCACATAATTCATATGGCTGTCTTATGTGTGGGTCTTTGTACGGTCCTCGCTTCATTGCTAAACTTAATTCATGCTCTTCTGCTGTATTGAAATCAAGAGAACAGTTTTGTGATTAAATTAATATTTTGTCACTGCTAGGTTATATCATCAGAAAGAGCCCTTGCTTCTTGATTTTTGTTTCAGTTTAATTGTGTGTTATTTAGTAGCAGAAGCTTCAAATTGATATATAATTGAAAATGAGATAAGCTAGGTTTTACTGAATTCTATTTAAAAATTCTTGTATTAATCCCAACAAAATGGAGTATATTGTAGTGATTGGAAAATTTTGATTTGATTCTTTTTGTTCCTCAGGGTGCTTGATGATTTTTGAGTACAGGCAAAATCATGCAAGTCTGTGAATTATCACTTAAGCTAACAATTATTGGGCATGGTCAAAATGCCCTAACTTGGTATGGTTTTTTCACTGCATGTAGACTTGTAATTTCAGAATTTACCCTCTGCTTTATCAGACACAGAGTGTGGTAACTGTAAGATATAAATACCACGTACATAAGGCCCTTAATACATTCTGTTGCCATGTATAAGTGTAGCTAATGATGGCAGAGAATATTCTTGGGGTCTCTGTTTTATGTAACGTATGCTTAAAGATGTAGAGGCTGTGCAACAGTTTAATTCTTTGTAAAAAATGTAGGCGCTAGATTCTATAAAAATTGTACTTTGTACTGCATAGTAAAGCTCTGTAGTAACCAGAGGCTTCTTTTTCAATGAGATTTTAGCTTTCCCAGGTAGGTCTGTACTCTGCTTTGACCAGGAAGCTTGTGAGGTGTTTTTACAGATACAGAATAAATGTAACTTCACTGAGCCATACTAAATTAAGAGCATGGAAGATCAGCATGCCCTCTGAAAATAAAGATTCACAAATAACTTAAAGGTAGATTTTGGCCTTTAATTTGATGATGTAATTGAGTTAACATTCTTGAATTCACTGAAATTATTAATGCTAGTAAAAATAGAAAATTAGGCTCTGCATTTCTGTCAAAAGTTCTTTACTTACTATTGTTATGAAGGGAGTTGCTCTGGGGAAGAGAAAGGCAGTTTATTCTCTTATTTATTTTGCACATCTGACAAAACTCTGCATATGATTGCTTCTAGTATTTTGTTCCTCATTTGACATGCTCTTCTTGCTCCTCAGCTATTGCCGACATTGAGAATGCTCAATGAAAAAATCGTAATAGCTGTATTTAATTATTCTACGTGGTATCTGGCATGTTTCAGAGAATGTAACTTTTAACAACTCATGTCTTAATTGTTTTTTTATCATTTAAACTAACACTGTTTGTAAAGTATTTAAACTTGCTGAAACACATATACTGCCAATCCAGTTACTAAAAATATGCATTATTTTATGTTTTGCCAGCTAGATACAGACCCAAATAACAATGACATTATCTACTCTCTGTTACTTTATATGCATGCATCTTCTGTTATGTCCATCCCTTTGCTTTTGTTTTTTATAAAAAGTGTGCAGCCTTTTAATGTTAGAAAGATGAGAAACTGGTGTGCTCCATTGTTGGAAATCACTGTGTAGGTGATGTGTGTTGAGAGTATAATGTATGTTTGCGATTAAGACATATAAAATTAAAGAAAGACTGTAGATACAGTTGGATGATGCAGGTCTAATATGAGGATTGAACTGAAGTCTTTTGGCATATGCATTGTCACTGAAGAGGATTTTCTAGGCTTTTATCATTATACAGAAGGAAACACAAATGTCTGCCTGGTCACATTTATTCCCAACACCTTGCCAGAATGGCCTGTTGTCATCCATAATTATTCTTTTCCTCTTCCATTGCCTGTGTGCCTGTGATCCTTCCACTCCCCATGACCAGTATCTTGCTTTAGTGTACTTCCCGTGTTGTTACTTTAATTTACTTGTCATCCGTCGTATTGGTATGACAGAGTTTTCTGAGTGTTGGCTGTGAAGTTTCCTTGGGACACTCAATGTGAGGAGCTCTTTCTAATACATAGTGCTTCGATTAATTGTTTTTTTGATGACGCTTCAAGGAAAGCAAAGTTAGCAAAAAGCCATTGTCTGCTTTTAGTCCTCTAGGTTGACTTTTGTTCTACTTGATATTCATGGACAGCTGAGAAGGAAGCCTTTCAAAAGGAAAGGCTATACCATCTTCATTAGAAAATCTGTAGAATAGTGCCTGGAAGAGTCATGCTACACATTAAAACATGTTTGAAAAACATTTTTAATTTTGATTAAAAGATCAAATATATTCAAGTATTATTTTGTACTAAAAGTATAATTTGCAGTAGACTTGTTTTATTGAAAAAGACTTGAAAATTAGGACAACTGGTTGTGAAAGTCTGCTTTAGATCCAATCCTGTATTACCTATCTACTTTCTTAAGTTCCTTCATGTGTATAGGACGTGGTAAGCTGATTATGTGCCATGTCATTGTCCCAGTTCTTAAAACTGACTCTTTTGGCTTTTATTTAAGTTGAGATTAAACAACTGACACTTTACTTTTTTTGTTGTTGTTGTTGTTGTTTCGGTCTGTGTTCCTGAAAGGCTGACAGGCTGTTTTATAGAGGAGGGGAAGTTAAAAATCAGTGCCACTTATTGGCACTGAAAAGCCATTGCTGGGCCAAAAAGTCGATTGATTTATTTATTTACTTTTTTCCAAAGGAAGAAAAAAAATCTGTAAGTTTCACTGGTGAGACAACTGACATGTTGGGAAAAATGCACTAGTATTTTTGTGTCAGCATTTCTTTCCCAGCTGCTGCACCTTTACTGTCTGCAGTTGACAAGATGGCTGGAGGTAGAAAGTTTCCGGGAACTTGAGAACAACCTGTGGGAGTTTCAGTTTCTTTAGTTACAGTACTTTAAGGAGTACGAGCATCACTGAAGTTCTGCTTGCAGAGTAGAGGATCCTGGTAGTCGTAAAACAAACAGCAAGCGATAACAGAGCCTGCATCGAGCACCTGTCAGTACTTCTAGCTAGCAGGAGGCAGTCTGACCTTTGGGGACAACGGCACTAGTACTTGTGTTGTGACTGCTGTAAGGAACTTGTTATTTATAGGACATCTATTGAAAATGTAAAGCTGTTTTGTTCTGTGTCAGTGAGCCAACTTGAAGAAATTGCAATACATCCTGTTGTTGAGCAGCTTCATAATTTATTAAAATTGGGTTCTATTCAAGTGCAAGGCTCAGAGCACTTACATTTTCTTTCTGAGACTGTATGACAGGCATTAAGTTTTTGCAAGACAAACTGCAAGCTCTAAAGGTGTTATTGGTCAGAAATATTCATAAGAATATTGTTTTCTTATAATTATTTTTTTCTTAAATGGTAGTTTTGGATAACTGGCATTTGATTTATGGATGTTCTTTTTAGGCCCATATAAATTGAAGCTTTAGATATAAAGGTAGGCTTTTATGCTAGTGCTTTTTATGCGATAGGAATCGGGCAGTGGAATTCAGAGGCTTGTTTTAATAAAACATCCTCTTGTGTTTTACATATTGAGTACTCGCAATCCTGTTGCCTCTAGTATTCTGTTTATACTATCACGTTTTCTTATTTGTGACTATTGGAAAAGTGAAGCTTTTGAAATTTTCCCATATGATGCATTTCGTATGTGAATTCTTCGTTTCTTACACTTTATGGCTTTTACTAACTCTATTCACTGTGTTCTTTAAGAGACGTTAGGAGAATTGGTTTCAACAGTTATGGCTAAAAAAATGAGGTAAAAATAAAAAGTATATCACTCCCCTTAACCCCATGTTTACTGTGTTTAAGCACAAAGAATACATAGCATGTAAGGGTGCTGTGCACTAGCTTAATGAATATATTTCTTTGTTCAGTGTCTGGACAGCTAATTGTGGCTCTGAGCCTGCTATAACACACAAAGTGCTTTATTAAAGGAAAAGAGCAGAGATTAGGGTTTTTTTAAGAAAAAGCTGTATCACTTCAAAAATCTGCTGTTGTCTTATGAAGGATCTGTAGGTCTTTTCCTTCCTGTTATGCTTCAGAAACTTAAACTCATAGGATGTCCATACTCACAGATTTTTTTTCCTCCACGGATTTAAGCCATCTGTCAAAATGGATGACTAACAAATATGAAAGCTTAATACACAGAATTGGGTAGGAATGGCTTTGGCATTTCTATTAATTTCCATGAAGACAAAGTATAAAATTAATTTCTGAAATTTGATTTGCTGGGAGCTAGACTGTTTCGTGTGAAGGTTTATTTTTAGAATACTAATAATGTTGTTCGTGTACAAAGCAAGGCCAAGGCAAAACTGTTTCTGCTCTAGTTCATTACCTCTAGGGATGTAGTCAGGATTTTGGTTCTTATATGTTGTAACTAATTGAAAAAGAGCCGATTATGCTGTCCATTTGAACATATACTCTATAAGCAGTTAACTTTTAACATATCGAAATTCTGGCAGTGGGGTTATTATAATATGCAGTAGTATGCCACATGAATACAGTTATTGTTTCTTACTCAACTTTGTCATACATATACAAAAAAGGCAGACAGTGGGGAGTAAAGAGAGACATCTGAACTTAGAAGTCCAGAACTGAGTGGCTGAAAGACAGTTAAACAATGTGAAAATGTGAAAGCTGTCTTTAATCTTGTATGCAATTGACTCAGTCTCTTTCAGATGATTCACTTGGAAATTCAAAGAAAAAATCCAGCATTCTTGAGACATTGGGACAGCCCAGGAAAAAAGAAATGAAGAAAAAGGATTCAGTGCCGTGGTGGCTCTCTGAGGAAGATTCAGATGATGGTGGTAAATGATGTTGTTTTGCAATCTTTGGCCACAGGGGGTCAGGCTAGTTCTTTCTCAGGCTTCATCTAGGCCTGGTTTCAGACTAAGTTGACGCCACTCAAGTGCTTTAGAACATTACAATGCAAGTTTGTAAAGTATAAAACTCAAATGTGATTGTATTTTTTATAAGGGATCGTATTCAAGCTGTAAGCAAGCTTTCTGCTGTTTTTTGTCTGTAGCTTTCAAGTTATTAAAACTTGTAAAGAGTAAACACATTATAAATGGCAAGATAATTAGAAAATGTAACTTACAAATTCTGCTGAAATATTTGTAGATGTGTTTTGTAACCAATACATTCCTTATACTGACTTTTTGTAGATTTCTGTTTTCAAAACCTGAGAGGAAAGAGACCAATTTGTATAATCTTATGCTAATCGCAACATTATAATAGGTTGGGGAAGCACAGTAAAACTTTTCAACAGCAGCTAAATCACAGACATATGTCTGTCAGTATTCTCAACACTTCCTTTACCAAGAACCATGGCTCAAGGGGAAAAAGGCTGTGATGACATGGTTGCTACTTCAGTATTGACTTGGTCACATAGTTCTGGAAGAAAATATATTACTCTTTGCAGGCTTTCCACCTCTACTTTTCTTACTGGGTAGTAGAGCCTATGAGCAGTTAGTTTCCACAGGGTGCTTCTCTTCTGTTCCTCTAGTTATCGGTGGCTTCTTATTTTCATGATTTATATAACTTGCAACTGGAGCTTAACAGAAGGTTCCAGAAATTGGCTTTTCATATGGCAGAGTTAAGATACTGCTGGTAGTCTCCAAGTTTAAGCATAGCTCTGTCCTGTCAGTGTTGCCATAGTTAGGAGCCACATCTTAGTCAGCAGTTGTGCCATTTAGGCATAACACTAATAGGTGTTGTCTGGACTGCTTATCTGTCTCTGTCCTTTTAAGATGTTGCTGGAAAACTCGGATGGATGTGAAAGAGTTCTTATCAGGCAGTGCAACTACATATCAAGTAGTTATGAGATATTACAGTTTCCTTACAGTTTTTCAAAAAAACAGAAGGACAGAGTGTTGTTGCTGGGCAAAGTGTGAGAATTAAGTGGTTAGCATGACCTCCTTTTTCGACATATTATCAAAGAAAATTTTCAGGGGACTTTAGAAGTTCAGCATTCTTCCATGTTTTTTCTGAGACGCTTGAGGCAACCCATAAAACACTTTGATGCTTTTCATGCTACTGCAACCAAACCCCACTGCAATAGGTACATAAAGAGCAAGGTGATTACAGGTGCTAGAGAATGGTGCTTGTATGGGCTAAGTACAATGCAAAGCAGAATCAGAAGAAATAATGTGATTGTATCAAGTTGTTCCCATCCAAACCAATCCTACCGCTTTTATTTTTTAAATTAAGAATATCTTACCAGCTCTGTAGTTTAACTAGAAGTAAAGCTATTAGAACTGAAACACACTTGATCTGCAGTTTACTGATGTATAAGACAAAAACAAAGTTCTGGTAAATTTTTTAAGGTCTCTCTTAAAAAAAGTTTCTCCTTTAACAGGAAAATGTTCAGAAGGTTAGCCTACCCAGTTTTTCCAGTATGGAATTCATTTACTTGCAAAAGAACCTAGCCTGTTTGTATTCATACTCTTCATGAAGCGGGGCTGGATTTTTTTGCAGTGAGTTGAAAGTAATCTGTGTGTAATGCTTTTTGAATCAAAGGTCCAACATGTCTTGGCAGTTGGACATAATACAATTGAGAATACAAGAGTAGTATGATGCTCAGATGTATTAATAATGGGGTATTATTTTTATTATTTTATTGTTATTTTTAATAACTTAAGTTACTGGATGGGTTGACTGAGAAGAAGATGACTTAGATTTTTAGCTTTTTGTAAGGTTATTAAATATGCCCTAAATAGCAAAATAATTGTCCAGCTTAAAAAATTAGTGACATTGCTGTGATGATAACAAATAGGGAAGTAAGCTGAATTTATTTCTCAGAAGTGTAAGGTTGGCATTATTTGAAATTTTGTGGAGATTCTTTTGTATTCTCCTAGTCTTGAACTTCCATGTTGGTTGCAGCTAGGACTTTTATCGACAGGCTGTCAGCTAATATAATTGTTTTCAAAGTGTATTGTAAACGTGAATCAAACTTATGTAAATGTATAAATCTTACCTCCACCCCCCGAGTGTGGCACTGCATTACAAATATGTGCCTCATATGTATGAATTGGTGTGTTTGGGTGGCACTGTGTAGGGATACTGTTATATTAACAAAGTACAGTCTAGCTAATTAGCTTGAGTAATGCGCTGAGCTGATAAGTTGTTTCCAGCTCAAGGTTTTCATTTTGAGTTACTTCAGTGTCTATATCATGCTTTCTTCAAAGACACGAGACACATGACTGGAAGACAAAATATATCTTATGCCTTTATTTGTTGTCTGATTGGTTTTTTTCCAAGGCATCTTGTTGCAGAAGTGCCAGGAAGCAGGCAGAGATTTAAACTAATAGCCTGTTTTCACTTGGTTTTGTAGATTAATGGTAAACAGCATAGACTATTTCTGTTCATTTGGCTAAGCAGTATAAAGTACATTTTTAAAAGAACTCATTCTAGGCATGTTTGAATTCTTTCTTCTTCAGCTTTAAACTGAAATGTGCAAATTATGATTCAAGGTATTGTTTTCCATATTTGACAGGTTAAAGACATACCCCTAACTAATGTCCTTTCTACTCGCTGTTGTTGTTTGAATGATAAAAAGAAATTGGATAATAAGAATTCTTGTCCTGCCATGCTTGCCTGTCTGTTCTTGCTGTCTGTCTTACTTTTCAAGATTTTCAAACAAGATTTGTTAAACTGAAAAAAGAGAAGCTGATGGAAAGCCATGCTGAAATAGTGGAAAATAGTGAACAAAAGAGTCCCCGTTCAGATTCCCAGTCTGGTATTTGATTAAATGTGTTTTCTTACATTTATTCAGTATCAGCTTTGTATTACTAGTACGTTTCCTGTAGAAAATCCTTTGCAAATTGTCCATTTAACCACAGTGTTCTCACTGAAAGCAAGCTGCCACTTACTTCATTTGTCATTTCCAGAAGAAACTAATAACTGTGTGAACTTTTGCTCAATTACCATTACAACATCCATCACTACCTATTGATGAAAATATTCTTTTCCCACTGCTGACCAGGAGGCTGCTCTGTCCATGTTGCCCCTGGAATGGAAACAGTACAGTTGGTATAATAATGACAAAGTTGTTTAATCTACAGGATTATTTTAGTCAATGTAACTTCAGATTCAACCTTTTATGTGAAGTCACTTTTTGTCCTATCTGAAGAGAAACTCCGAAGAGTAAAGAAGAATTATAAACGTTGATCCATGAAATTGCTTAGTGCAAACAACAACAGCAATTAATTTGTATGTACTAGTTTAAATGTGGCTTTGGTGTTAAATTCAAGCAGATCAGTAATATCGTGGACAGCCATGACAAAGAAATATTTGGCACTTGGTCTTTAGATTGTGTTGGTGATCTACTATGTAGCCTATAGAACATTTCCCTGTGTTAGTTTTCTAGAGTGTGTGTGCTGCCATGTTTTCGTAAGCCTCATTTGCATAGAATAGCTATAAGGCATCTCGATCTGGGAGATAAACACTAAAACTGAATCTGTTTCTCGAATTAGGCTTAATATTTGAAGTGTGAGCAATAGTAGGAGTTTGGCAGTTATTTCAAATTACTGTTTTAAAAGGCATCAGGTGTTTGTGTTATTTACAGCAGAAGGCATGCTGTCAACACTGTTAGTTTCCCAGTAAATGTGGGAGAATATAAATCTGGAGAAGTGATGCCTTACTAGTGGACTTGGACATCGGTTGAGGGAATGAAGGACCTGTGCGTTGTATGAGAATAGATTTCATATCGTTTCTCTCTTCGCATTGCACCTGCCGTGTGCTCACCAGCTTCCTTTAGTCATCTTGGATGTGTCTGAGCTGTGTTAGCTTCTGTTCACATCTCCCCGTGGTCCTGTTTCTAATAGCATAAGTATTTGGCCTGATCCCCTGGACTACTCTTGCTCTCTCTTGTGTCAAGGTAAATTTAAAAAAAACCCTGTAACTAAGAGTTTTCTCTGAATTAGCCCATTTAGAAGCCCCTTCAACCCCAACAATTTGAACAAGGAAAAGTCTAATATAGTATAAGGTACGTAAAGTGTGTACTGTGACTATTGTCTAAGTATCATGAGAGAGCACAGTTTTCAGCATAGGTACTGGTATCTAAAACGTAGTTCTAGTTATGTGAATGGAAGGCGTTTGGTTGTATTTGCCTCTAAGCAAGTCCTCACAGTGGTTTGATCAAACAACATGCAGTGCTTGTACCTGACAGTGATAAAGACAGTAGTAATTCACATTTATGTACCTGTGTTCACTTTCTTTGAACTGATCTAGATGCTTTCTTTCAAAACTTGTAGTACAAAACTTCTTTTACTATTTTTTTTTGTTTTATGGTAATATATTGAGCTCCTGGAACAGTGTATTTGAATGCAAGAGAAGGAATTTGTCGTTTTTAAAAAATTTTTAAAAAGAGGAAAAAAGTTTTATTCTCAGAAGTTGTATTAACTTAATTTTTAGTTATAGCTAGAAAATTGTAGATAGTTCAGTCTATTTGAATTCTCACATCTTACTTTTCTCTTTATTCCCTTTCCATTATGTATAAAAACTTATAAATATATGTGTACACTTAAAAGTAGTTCCCCCTAAACCTTCTTCTAGTGCATCTCGCAGCAAGGCTTTGTCTAAATTCAAAATGCTGGAAAAATTTCATAAGGACAAGAAAGATTCATACTTAAACAAAGAAGAAGGAAGCCTCACTTCTGACAGTCCAGACAATTCTGAGGGTAACAAATTTATTCAGTTTTATATGATATTGAAAAGCTAAAATGGCTCGATTCTGACAGTCCTGGTCAGACTAAGGAGAAAAGAAGTTACTTTTTAAATAGATGCTTGTCATTGTCAGTAGGTTTGAGTCCTTTGTATTTACATTTTTAAACTTTTCTATGCAAGTGTGCTGGTTAGAAATATTTTTCCAAGTGAAACTCGGGTTCTTATTTTAATTAATTTTAAGTGGCAGGACTTTAAAAAAGAATACTGTGTATCATTAGTCTTACAAAATATTGCATGTGAAGATATGGGTAGCAAAATCTTTGGAGTTCAAGAAAACTGCTGTTTCAAGAAGTTTGTATGAAAAGTAACAAATACCCCCCAAAAAAATAAATCACTCTTGCAAGCCCCACAGAAATCAGTAGGACTGTTCAAACAGCCAAAAAACACAATGAAAGGAGGCTTTGAAATCGCTCCAAGTTGACATTTTTTCCAAGTTTGAGAAGTTTTTCAGAGTTCAGATTGTGTAGGGCTAGTAAAAAGACATTTTTGCCTTCATTAGCAACGGTAGTATCTCCTGTAATCTGGGGTGTGTGTCTGGAAATTGGGAGTGGCAGAGTTGCAAAACTGAATCGCTTCAAAACAGTGTTTGATTTTTCAGATTATTATGGGAGATGCTTTTTCAAAAAAGCTCTGGTCATGTTTGAACTGGTAAAATACTTAAAAAATACTAGATACCTTACATAAATCCCATGAAGCCTTCAAGATCAATGTAAGTCTGTTCAGGAAGTTCATTGTGTTTGAGATGATTTAAATAAAACAACTCGGGAAAATGTTTTTCTGTAAAATTTTGTTCTGTTAAATGTTCTAATTGTCTTTTTACTGAAGTATATTCCCATCTCCTTTCCTGTAAATCATATGTAGGAGGGCAGTGACAGTTTATCTTTGATTCTACTAACATATTCTCATTGAAAAATAGGGTGTTGGAGGTCTGGTGAGATTGTGGCAAAAAAGCTTGTGACCCACCTGCAAACAAACTCGTATTTGCTGTCTTGATAACTAGAATAGAGCACCATCTGGGTAAATTACCTTAAATTACTGCATTTAGCTACCAGATAAGTGGACTATTCATGCTTTTTCACTTCTGTTCAGCACTTCCAGCTTTCCATTCTATACTTTTCAACGAGGTAGCAAAATGTATTTATTTAGACATTAACTTTGTATACATGTGGAACTTGACCTTTAGTCAATGTCTCTGACATTTATTTGTTGCATGCAAGGCAAGTCAGTCAGGGATGGAGCTGAAGTGAGATACAGGAATGTGGAAGTCCTTTCCAAGATGCAGAATCTTATGCACTTAGCATCGCAATAAAACATGCAAGGGGACTTTGTCAGTGCAAGTCAAGAAAAAAACCAGTATTTCTTAACGAGGAGGCCCTTATAATCAGAATAAATGTGCTAAGGGCTGCCCAGTAGGGAAGGAAAAAGGTGATTACACTCTTACTTTCCCCACCCCGCCTCACCCAGGGTACATTTTCAGTACTGAATGGAGAGGATTCTCCATTGTGATGATATAGGCAAATACGGCATTTCGTAGAAGGAATTTGTTTGAACCTGTGCAGAGGACAGAGTAACAGCCCAGAGTTGAAGCACTTGATCAGCATGCGGAAGACTGGTTTAGTGTTCTTGATCTGAAGGGTTATTGATGTATGCATCTCCTGCAGTCTCCTGCCAGCAGGAAATGAGCTGTTGTCAGTGTCTTCACCCCTCCTGGTATGTTCAGTACAAGGACACTGCTACAGTCTAAACATCATTTGGCCAGACAGAACAAAAAATTCTGAGTTTATTTTACCAACTGGAGGTTCATGTTGGAAAAGACTGACACTGTTTCTGTTCCCTTCTGTGATAACTTTTAAATCATTTCATATGTCATTGGATAAAATGCATAAGCAGCTTTTCTCCTAGCCGTTCTGCAAGAGAACCTGTAAAGAATCTAAGTATAAATGTGGGTGTCTTAAGGGCAGGCACAAGGGACTCGGTACTACTTTTTAACTAGTAATGTACTGCAATATTTGGCTTTTAGTTTTCTGTAAGGAAGTAGATAAGGCAGCGTTCTGTCTGAGAGCAGAATTCACACATAAAGTTGGGAAGGTGATGGTGAACCCTTGCAGCAGTGAAATTACAGTACAGTAATTAATGTTGCAGTTGCATATACATACAGAATGGAAGAACTGAGTGTTCATCAGTGGCCCTTAAGTAACTTTGGTTATTATATTTTTCCTTAAAGCACTTAATTTGTTAGAAATGAAAAGGAGCTGCTGGGCCAATGGCTACAATTTTCAAAAGTCTGTGGNATCAACATTATTGTCATCCTAAATCCAAAAACACAGCACTATAGCAGCTACTAGGAAGAAAATTAACTCTATCCCAGCTGAAACCAGGACAGTAGTAGATAAAATGAAATTAACAGGCTTTTAAGAAAAAAATGTTAATTTCTGTACAGGGTTTGTATATGTGATTTTCCTCCATAAGTAACATTACAGTAAGTCAATTTTTACAGTTGTTGTATTTGCCCTGTGCTGAAGTATAGGTTTGTGTCCAAATATGAAGGATGGGAAGAAAATGTATGTAATAAACTAATAAATTACATATCTCAGAATAGAAACTGAAGTTAGATGAATGTGATTTGTGAGACTGGCTATCTTTGCAGTTGCAACATGAGCTTAAAATTTGTGGTTCTGGAAGATGACTAAAAGACTGAAGTGTCATACAAATAATTTTTAGATGATAGTCAAGAATATTGCAACTTTTTTTCTAGGAATGTTTGGAGCTAGTGGAAGCTTTGTCAAGATACAGAACACTTCACAGCCTATGGGAGAAACCGATGAGAATATGCATGTGGAAAAGATGAAGCTTCAGAAAAGTAATGGGGTTGCTGTCTCCTTAAGTAGAGACAGCCTGGAGACAAATGGTGAGAACTGAGAGTGCAGCCATTTCATGAAGTTGTCTAGATCTAAATAAACTATTATTACAAACTGTTTCCATAATTCATTGCAAGTTGGGATTTTTTACTTCTGTCAGCTGCATCTTGTGAGCTGAAGGCACCTGGTACTAGCTTGTGATTATTTGATATTGTTAATATTTTGCGAGTCTGTCTCTAGCTGTTGTTAACTAGTATGACTATTCTCTGTGGACGTACAGCACAGACACAAGTCGTTTATTCTTTGTTTTGAAATTTAGATTCAGTTTTAGCTTCTGGGCCTAATCAAAGTATTGTGGGAGTTGGACTGGATACCTTGGAAGAACAAGAAGAGAAAGAGATCTTCTTTGCCAAACTTGAACGAGAAGCTTCCTCTACTATTGATTATTCAAGACTAAATAAAGAGCTGGATTCCAATGATTCTGTATTACTAGCACCATTTGAACGGTAATTAAGAGGGAAGAAAAGTTGTGGACTGTGTTAGTGGGCATGTGTGACTTGGGTGTCTAAATACCATGGTCTGGAGATTTTGTGGGATAAGACTGGTTTGGTTTGTCTAGGGTTTGGCTGTTTGTTGTTTTTAGGTTTGTTTGTTTGTTTTTTGGAAGACAAGGACAGGAATGAGCTTAATAAATAAAAGAAAGGAATAAGGTGAGAGCATGACTTGGCGATGAGTGGACATAGCTACGCAGTCTTGTGCATAACTCAATAGTTACATGTTGATTTAACATTTTTCATTGTAAGGTGTAACTAAATTAAAAGTTAACTGTTAATAACATGGAAGTAGATCGGGAAAGATTCTGTGTCCCCTTAGACATGATATTGCAAATTAATCTAGAGTAAAGATACAAAATCTTCATAGACTCGGGCAATCCATTTATAATCAGTTACATGAAAATAAGTTCAAACAAAGGAGAGAAATGGATGAAGGGGCAATTCAGGCAGCTGTTGCTAAAAATGCTGAGTGCAAAGGAAACTTCCAACATGAAAACAGTGGGAGGGTCAGAATTCTGGGGAGTTTTTAGGTAAGGACAAAACTTTAACTTCATAGGAAAAGAGGAAAGAGAGGTTTGTTTTCTTTTTTTTTTCTTGTTAATGCAGAGTAAGAAGGTCAGAACAGGAAGCAAACCAGATGATAAAACATTTCTTTGAAAAGCTAATGTAGATGTTGGAGAGAACGCAGAAAGGGAGTAATTTGAAGAGTTAGATTGAGAATTTTAACTATGGGCAGTTGTATAAACTTGAAATATTTATTTTAATAATTGCTGACATTTATCTGCCTTTCTTACCTATGATTTGATATGATGGACAAATTCAGTTTTTAATTTTATTGCTAACTGTAAGAGGTATCAAAGTTTGAAATTGGAGGAAAAACCCCTGTATGTATTTGCTGGCCAAGAAGAAAGTAAAATTTTCTTTTTGTTTCTCAGAAATGAAAAAAGTGAAAAAGGAGAAGAGGAATCCACACATGAAGAAAAATCTGGTAATACCATCTTTCTAAATCATTAATTTGAATATTTTTTTTTTTTCTGTGTGTACACTAAATTGCGGGAACCTCATTAAGCAGTAACAGAAATCAAAGCTATGGATTAGTGCTCCAGTTCAAATGTAAAGTCTTCAGAAAATGTCACAGCAGCGTGTCGCAGGATAGCGTAGGATCTTCATGTTTGTAGTGTGATGTAATTTAAACATCTGGAAAGAGGAAATTGTACTACAGTCTCATAGCTTGTTCTGTACTCTGTGTTGCCTTCGGAGTTAGTCAGAAAACTTGACTCTAGGTTTCAGAGTCACAAGACAGTCCAGCATCCTCACTGAACTTTTGTGTTCTGAGTAGTATGTGAACCAATTGAATTCCGTTCCTGTATCACCCTGATCACTGTGTGTAAAGCTTTTATTTATCTGAAAGCTAATGTAATTTTCATATTAATGATTTGCTTTTCTCTGTAGTTCTCGCATCAGTCTTTTAGTCTGCCTTTGCATTATGTCTGTGCAGCTGGTGTTCAGACAGAGGGTTTCAGTGCTTTCCTTTTGGTTTGTGCTTCTTTGTTTTGAAGTGGCATTTTAATCTGTTGTGACCAATGTCTAAAAGAAAAACAGCAAAAATCCCCATGGAACTGTTGATCAAAAATTGAAGAAAAAATTACCCTGATGTTGAAATACAACTTTAATGTTTGAGTTACTCTGGTGTCAAAACTGTCGTGTATTTTTGTACTGTCTTCATACCTGAGTTTAGTCTCTGTAATCTGCAGTATTACCTTATCTTTTCCCCAAATTTGCATGCTACTCTCCTTCCACCTTGCTCATTTGTCTTTCACTTGTCATCTCTCTTTATTTCACTCTTCATTGCTAACATATGATAGAGTGTATTCCTGTAATTTAATCAACAGATTGTATTTTCAAATATATGTCTTTAGCTGAACTTTTGAGAGGTCCTGTTGTCAGGCTTCAATTTCCCAAACGTGACGAGGCTGTATTTGTAAACCTTAATCTCAAGAAATCTTTTCTCCTTCCAAGTTTGATTACTGTGCAGATTGCAAGAGAACATGATAGTTGTAGCAGAAATGCTACAACAATTTGGTAGCCTTTTTCTGAACAAAATGGTTGAAATTACTTGATTGTTACAGTCTATTTTATGAAATTGATACTTCTGATTTTTAGGAAACCAGTTTCTATGGAATACCCAGAATGACCAATCTGTGTTATGCATGGTTTGGTTTAGTCTTTGTCAAACTGCTATTTCATGAAATAGCAAACAAAATAGTGGATAATACGTGTGCAGGAATAGTATAAGCACTGTGTATGTCTTAAGTCAGTATGAAAAAACTGTTTTCAGCTGATCAGACTTCTCATGGTCCAGAACCAAAGAGAATGCTGAAATAGTGACTATTCATAGAGTAGTTTTTACACACGAGTTAGGCTGTGTGTCAGTTGGATTGATGATAAAACGCAGAAAGAACACATTATAAAGCAGTGTTTTGCAATACTTCTGGATTTAAGCGTTAGAGATAAAGCAGACACCAAAGCCTGTAACCACAGGAGCTGAGTGGGGGAGATAACGGCAACAGGGAATCAGAACTTGTAGAAGGATCTAGGTAACTGAAGGAAAAGCATGTGGCTTGCTTCTAAAATTCACTCTCTGACACGCTTGTGTTTTTAAATAATGCTTCCTCTTCAGAGTGGCTGTTGGGCCACCAAAGCAGGTCAGAGGAAGCAGAATTACAGATTCTGAGCCTAAAAACTGCTGGAGTTGTCAAGGGGGATGTACAGAGTACTTTGTCTGCTGGGGGGGAATTTCATCATTTCACGCTTAAGTGCGAGAAAGTGATTGAATAAAGGGGGTCAATTCAAGTATGCCTTGAGGAGACAGGGGTAAAGTATATCTGATTATAAGACAAACCTCATTTGAATTCAGAGATATTATGTGTGCCTTTAACTGTAGTTTTAGTACCACACCCAGTCTTGAAACTTTTCTGTTGCCTTTGTGAAAGGAGGAAGAGTGGTAGTAGCTGTTCTTAGGCGAGAGATTGGGGAAAATAGCTTTCCCTTACTGCTTTAACTTCCTTGAATATTCATTCTGTTTGATTTTATTTTACTCTTCAGGCAGCTACAGTGAAGATTTTGAAGAAGAAACAGATGCTAATCCTGCCTTTAAAACTGAGGGAAGTCAGGTGAATCAAAACATGTCAGGAGATGATTTAAGTCCTCAAGAACAGGTATAACTTACCAAATGTTCATATTACTTGCATGAATTGTAAAAGCTCTGCAATGTATAACTGTAAATATAGTAAACCTTTATATAAAATATGCTATCTGAAAGAAAAGAATATAGTGGTCCTGGGACTATATTGTTCTATTAAGGATATACACTTCCCTGTGATGCATCAGTGAAAGGATTAAGTTCTTCGCAGGGTTTCCTGCCTACTCGTCCTTTGAATTAAGAATTGTGGATGGGAGTGCACAAATGATGAGCTCAGGCTGGGTAGCCTCAGAATGGATAGTGATGAATCTCTCTCTTGGAACTACTAAGGTGGTGTCTACACCAGCAATTGGCACAGACTGAGGGAAGTAGTTTTATACGGAGAAGCAGTTTGGACAGAGCCCAAAATCTACACTGTATGAGCTTTAGGGGTATTACTGTCAACTAGCTTAGTCAGGTCTTTTGATGTAGAGCACGTGTGGCAGGAGCACATGTGGTGCGTTCCGGGAGCACATGTTCTGTATTCCTGGAGCACAGGTTCTGATTTGTTTAGGATTTTTTTTTCTTTTTGTGAAAGAAGTCTATAGAGCACCACGTGTTCATCTATAATAGAGAAATGTTTTTGTTTTTTTTTAATTCTCTTTAGGTAAGTTTATTAGCGTAGCATTTCTAATAAATGTTTGTGTAATGTGCTTACTGCTACATTATTTTCTTTTCTCAAATTACAATCTAAGAGAACCAGGAAGGTGCAAAAATACTATTCCATTTATGTGGAGTAACATTTAGTTCCTGGTGACTTGTGAGGTGGTTTATAGAGTACAGGATGTTGAGGACTTTTTTTGGCATCCTAAGGAGAGTTTTAGAAAAGTGAATATTCTTGGAGCACCAAGAACTGCTTAGTTTTAAGTTTCCCCTGAAATTCAAAAAGTAATATTTTTTTTCTTTATTTTTGTTAGGAAGAAACAAACACTGGCATGCTGGCTAAAGGTAGTATAAACTGTGATCAGTAGGAGAATACTAAATGTATTTTTTTGAAACTTTCTTACCAGATTTTACTATTTTGGTATTTTTCACCTGATTTTATTGTGTTCTACTGAGAGTGTTGGACTGAAATGGTTAAAATTTAATCTATGGATTAGCACTTCAAAGTGATTCAAAGTGATCATCAGTGTAATTTTTATTTTACTACATCTACTCAGTACTCAGATTTTGATGCTTGCAATCGGAGTTAATCAGTTTACCATTAATGGCATTAGAATAATCTATATAGCATTTCTTGCATGTTTGGTACATCAGAATAAGCTTTGGTATACTTCTAATTCCAGTGTAAACAGAGTATAAATAAGAGAATTGTGTTTTCTTTAACATTTATCTTGGTTTTAGTTGTATTACTTGATTCGCAAGATTCAACTACAGAACTTCAAAAGGCCGTTGAAACATCAGATGTAGCTCTAGGTGAACATTATCTGCCTGAAAAAGTTGGTGGAATTGAAATGAATGAAGCAGGTAAGGGTTGCTTCAAAAAAAAAAAAACCCAACACACTCCACCCCCCCCAAAACCCAAACCCCAAAATTTTACTTTAGTAAAATAGGTGGCTCTGATGTCTTCATTTGTTCTTAGATTACCTGTGAACATGAAACCCTTGGCTTTTAGTAACAAATCTTGAAAGGAGGAGGAAATATTTCAGGAAAAAGTCTTGTTTCTGCTAAAAAGACAGCTTTTTACACTTGGTTATTTTAAAGTTGCTTTTGACCTTGCAGTTTGTTTTTTAAAATACTGTCTCCTCTGATTATTCATCATAGCTAAAATTCTTCTTTGACAGCATTGAACACAGTTATAAAATACATTCTCTTATCAAACTTTGTAAACAGTGTATGCCACTTAAATCCAGAGTATGGCTCTGATGGCATCTGTTGAAACAGTTATATCACATACGCTGTTAGTTGTAGTACTAATAAACTATTGAGGTGGGGGAGGGGGCTGGAGAGGCATGCAAACTGTAGATGAGACTATTTAGTAGGTATTAATTGACTTGGCAACTGTTTATATTAGAAACAAGATTTTGGAATTTTTTTTTCATTATCGAAATTGGTGTTCTCACCACATTATAGATCAAGCCAGTTACTGAAACGCAGGCTCTAGTGGGACATTTCCCAACACACAAAATATTGTAGTGTTTCTTATGAGCCTGCATTTTTCACAGGCATTTCCTATGGACAAACCACCAGTGACATCGAAGCGTTACATCAAGCGTACCAACATATTGATCAGTCTTTGGGAGACACTGATGAGCAAAAACTGCATGATTCTGCAATGGCAGTCTTGGAATGCTTAGTGCAAGGTGTTTCACAAAATAATGACATCTATTCAAAAAACATGTCAACTGTTGAATCAGGTAAATACCTCAAAGGAGGGCATGTATTGTACAAGCATGTAAAATGAGTGAACTAGTACTATCTTTAATACTCCATTTATGAAATGCTTTTAACTGTTGTCCTTTTTTTACAAATAGTTTTTCTAAGTTTTTTGGTTTGGGGTTTGTTTGTTTGTTTTTTACTAATTAGATTTACCTACTGTGGAAGAATTGATGAAACCAATTAAAGGACATTCATGCAGTATCAGAAGTTTCGATATGGAGCCTGAAAGGTATTTATTTCAGAATGCATTTTAGGAATTGTAATAACTTAAGTCCATTAACTGTTTGTGAAAAACAGCTTACTAAATAACTTATCTGTCTTTTTTCCATAATTAAATACTGAAATTTCATTATGTCTTGCAGTGGCATTGTAGCATTTGCAGTGAATTGGAAAATGAATGTACAGGGTTAATTGGTTTAGACCAGGGAGTCCCAAACTTTGTTTGACTGATAAGCAGCAATGTTTGCCAAATCATTTTGGAGGAGGGTTCCTCACTCTCAGAGCTACCACAGCTAGGATCTCTGCTTGCTCAGCCTTCTGCTCGTTCCCCTCCCCTATACATGGATTTCAGCCCACATCCTATCCTAGCTCTCCAGCCTCCATAATCTGAGATCAAATCTTCTTACTCTGCTTACTCTGGTGATTCTTACTAACCTGTGCTCCATACCTCCTTCTGGTTTGCTCCAACTGTTGTACCTAGAACAAAAAGCACAGGCCCTGGAAATCAGAAATAGGTTATGCTTAGCAAGTGAGTT
>VZTL01076754.1:10677-37466 GCA_013400535.1 Scopus umbretta | reverse complement strand
GAGGGGACGGCGGCCGCCCTCGGCCTGCCTGGCTCCCCGGTGGAGCGGGGAGGGGAGCCTTGTGCCCGGCCTGGGATCCGGGCGGCTGGCGGGAGCTGCCGGGCTTGGCGCTGCGCGGCCGCTGGGCCGGAGGTCGCGGGAAAGCGTGCGGGCCCGGCGGCGGGGCGGGGGGCGTCTTCCCGGCGGCTGCTCGTCCCGGAGCCTCCCCTTTACCGTTTGGGGAAACTGCGGAGGTTGGGTGGAGGAGTGCTGGGAAATACCACCTTTCTTCCCCCCGAAATAAGCCTTGCATTCCGACTACGTGATTAGGAAGGTTTTGGGGTGGTTTCCGTGGTTCGGAACGATCCTGCCTTAATTGCCTTTCTTTGTGGAAGGTGCTTCTTAACCGGTAACCGCTTTCTTAGCCCTGAAGTGCCGCTTTTACCGCGACCTTTCGAACTGGTTAGCATATGCAAAGGCACTATCTCTTCCCATCAGTATCTCCCTGGAGTCCCTGTCCGTCGGTTTTGTAGGAGCTTTTAAAGCTGTAACCGCTTCGGTATCGGTGACACTGCTCACGCTGTAAGATTTTTGCAGGTTTCTAGTAATAACTGACAAAAAGACCCGTCCTGACTTGAAGGCGGTGTTAAGCAACGACAGATTTCTCAGGCTGCCTCCTGGATGGATGCACTGTATACGATTGGCTTTTGCTGTGTGAAACTGTTCCCGTTGGACATTATATGTATAGCTCTTCTGTATGGATGCTCTTCAGATAAAGGCAGAGTCATCGCCGCTAGTTGTCAAAGCAGAATTTTCCTGGACTGGGGAGCCTGCATTCTAGAACTGCTTTTCAGGAACGTGCTTTTTAAGATCATATATTTCTGTGGAAAGTTTCTCTAATTTTCAGCATTTCAAGTTTGCATGTTAACTTTTAAAGTTTTTATAAAAGTTGACAAAAAATGAAAGCCCGTAGTGGTTTTTTTTATGCTCCTTAGGCACAAAATGGGTCATTAGTCACTGTATACCAGGACACGTGTACTTTATAACACACTATTTTACTGATGTGTCCGACTAACTCTGTGGTGACGGGCGGTTTTGCTCTTTAACTTCTTCAGTGTTGTGTTTTAGCTTTTCTAAGGAAAGAAGTAGTTCTGTACGAGTTAATTGTGTGTTAGAAGTTTAAAGTTATGTCAGTTACAACATGTTTAACCTGTGAATATTGCTTGTTTTCTCTTCTGCTCCCTAAAGTCGCTTGACAGGTGAGGAAGGCAAAGAATTCACTGCAGATGTCAGAAGACACTTTCCTCAACTTTGCAAAGTGTTTAAGGTATGTCTTTTCAGTTTTCTGCACCTCAGTGAACAAAGCTATGGTTTGGTGGTCACGGTCGGTGGCCATTGTAAGGCTTGAATTTGAGTTCATTTGATGAGAATTCAAGCTAGTGACATAGCAGTAAGGGTTTGTTGGCAAAATGTGTCTTCCATGTTACTAGAAATTACTACAGGAGGAAAAAAAAACCCCAGGATCTTGGATGTGTTCAGGCAATGTTACGCAGTCAGATCCGATCTTCCAGCCAGAAAAGATACAGTGTGTTCTGTCTGCCTTTAGAAACACTTCAGGGAATCGGCAGATGCAGAAAATGTCAGATTTTTTTTGAAGATGTAAAGACTGTTCTTAGCCATCTTTTTTCCCCCCTTTCTGTTTTGGATGTTTAAAAACAGTCGGAGAGTCAAGTGATAGTACCTAACGAGGGAAGAAGTAAGGAACTTTGGATGTTTAGAACTTACTGCAGTAAAGATGTCTAAATTACGGAGAACAAAAGTGTTTTCAGAACCTCAAATTGTTTTACTTATTTGGAGTGTATGCAGTCAGGAAGGGTTTCCTACATGGGTGCATGTTTCACCAAGTGTTTGCTTTTGACAGCTCTCCATTGAGCAGAAATGTTGGTCTTAATACTTCACAGCTACTTCTGTAAGCTGAGACTTCATGTATGTGGGGTTTTTTTTCAGGCACACGTTTCTAGTCAAAACTCAGAGCTGAGTAACGCAGCATTACAGGCGTTGGGATTCTGCGTTTTTAATTCAAAGATTACATCCGAGTTATCTGGTAAGCAAACTTCAGTGTGGGTGCTGGTAATGTGTGTTTGTGTATATATATCTCTGAGTTCTTTCTTTATTTCTTTGTTAGCATATACTTTAATTTTGACAAAGTTTACTGTTTCCAAGTGGTGCAGTGGTTTTACTTCTAGTATGAGCAGTGTGATCAGCTCAATAATTCCATCTTGTACAAAAAAAAAAAAAAAAGGTAATATTTTTTTCATGCTGTTATGCTAATACTGTTTTACTAACTTCTAGTTTCGTTAAATGCTTTGGTGGCAGTTAGGCACTGTAATTAGTTTTGTGGAGTTAGTAATTAAAACGATGTCTAGGTGGAAGAAGAACAAAGAACACTTTTCTGTTTGTAGAATTTGGGTTGCGTAGTAGTGCTTTTCAGTGTTTTCCAGCCTTTCCCTGGTGATTCCTGGTTGTTACGTTAAATCAGAGAATCATAGAATGATTTGGCTTGGAAGGGACCTTTGAAGGTCATCTAGTTCAACCCCAAATATTTCAGATTAAAGTAATTTAAAGTAATCCAAAATCTTACAGCCTAGGTTCCTTGAAAGTGCTAAATCCCTTTAAGTAAAGGGATTGCTCCCGAGAACTTGAGGCTATGCATCAAGGTAAAAATGCCAGTTTTTATTAGTAGGGAAGAGCTAATGTTCAAGTTGGCTGGTGCTCGGGAGGTGCCTGTTACAGGTTTCAGGCGTATCCAGTCGCAGTAACACGATCAGAAGCCGTTCAGCGTCAGCCGTCTGTGTGTGTCAGGGCGTGTGGTGGTGGAAGGTGGTTAGGCGGAGGCTGCCTTTCCTGGGCACACAGGGACACGCATTGTGATTTGGCTGGTGTGTGGTGCCTTGGCAGTGCTGGAACCTGTAGCGACTCTTCAGCTGGTGGTAGCAAGTGGCATACTGTCCGTTAATCTTTCTTTTTCTTCTGAGAAGTGTTAAATACTCTTGGACAGATGTTCTGGAATGGCCTTTATTAGGGAGAAACTTTGCCTCAGGCAAGACTGAACAAAATCATACACGTGGATGGGCAGAGAGCATTTTTCCGTGTGACTCTGCCATTCTGTTTATTGAAATTGATTCTTTCCTTCAGTTCTTCTACTAATTGTCCAGTGTGTCCTGCTTTTCTGTTACTCAAACTTTAGCCTGATTTCCTGTGAGAATGAGGCATCTATAATAATTCCCTTTCCTTTCCCCCTTAACTTTATTTTTTAACCAGTTGATAAATCACAGTCAGTTTTGTTAGAGAATGTCAGGCTTCAGAAATAATCAAGTCCTGAAAATGGTGGAGAGTTGGGGAGAGAGGACAAAAAGCGTATGTACTCTTGATTGAGGAAGGAAGTGTATGTGCATTTATGTTTCTCTGATGGTGAGATCATTTACCCACAAACCCAAATTCATAGGAAATCAGGCTTGGTTAGTTTTGAGTTTTAAAGGAATACGTGATTTCTCTGTCTTCCTAGTTGCATGTAAGTTCTATGTCAGCCTTATTTTTCTTTTGTGTAATGAGCTCGCTGTTGCCTCAGTTACAACTTTGCCTCCCTCTTTTTTATTATTACACCTCTTGTAGACCCTAAAGTGAATTTATACCTGCCAGTGTAGCCGTGAAATTGGCCAAAGTGCTGCTAAATTCACTTGAAATCCAAGAAGTTTTGAATAGCGATATACTTAATCTTTAGTGTTTTTAGGTAAATTTGTCTTCTAGCTGTATGGTTTTCTGGTTTCTTATGAAGGTAATCTAGATATACATCATCAATAGTATCTGTATCTGAATACATTTTGAGGGTTTTTTTTGCTAGTTTATTTTGAGAGAAATTTCCAAAAATTGCCAAAAGGTAATGTTTAAGACATTAAATCATGTCCATTGGGTCTTCTAGTTGAATCGATCTTTAGTAATGTTAACTGAGCAAAATGACCTGAAACTTGCTAAGAAGCTGAGGAGAATTGCAGATCGGAATTTGAGTGCTGTGCATTCTGCTTTCAGCACCTGAGATACGAGACTTGCTTTCAGTGGTGAACAGTGTGGCTGTAAAAACTTCAGACAAAAACACTCGCACTCGGGCACTTTGGGTGATCTCTAAGCAGGCATTTCCTTCTGAAATCGTTAAAAAGGAGGTAAGTTTCTTCACTTGTGGGTTGGTTTTTTGGTTTTGGGGGTTTTTTTTGGTGGCCTGATTTTCTAGGGAGATGAGGCTCGTGCAATCTCTTGGTCATGCACCACTCGGTACCTTTTGAATCTGAAGGTTGTCTTCCATCAACTTTGACAGCCAAGTATAGGGCCCAAGTTCTTGAAAAAATTGTAAGGGCAGCAACAGAGGGAAAAGAGCCAACAAATTCTTGCTCCTCTTGAGGGAGAAGCGGCAGTGTGAGCAGTTCTATTAGATACCAGTGCAGCAGCATAAGGGAGAAATGTTGTGAATGCTCCAGTTTGGTCAGAGCTCTAACCTTAAAACCAGACCTAGCATCATCCAAAACACAGGGCACAGTCCTGGGAAACAAAATTTCATCATTCCAGCTCCTGGAATGGAAATACTTGTATTTAGGTACTCACTCTAATGTTATCTTATTTCCTCAGGTGTCTAGTATTATTTCTACCCTGGAAACGATACTTACAAAAGGAGATGTACAGTCTATGGTGGTTGAATACGAAGCTCTAAATGTTATTATACGGTATGTGCACTGCAATATTCAGTTGTTAAAACAGATGCTTAGGTTTTTTGGAAAAATACTAAAAAAAAAAAAAGCTTTTGAAGGCTCTTCGAGTTGTTCAGTATGTTCGAGACTGTTTTCTCAGTGTTTTGTATTACAGTCGGTAGAACAGAGTGAAATTGTGTGAACTGTCCTTTCTGTCTGTCCCAGTGGTTCTCCTGAACTGCTTCATTTGCAAAATACTCCACTAATGATAATATGGCAACCAATTCTGACACAGAAGGTAGTCGATGCTCAGATAAACTTTCATTGCTTTCATCTTTAATGGCTGATCAGGAGTTATTTCCGAAGTCTCACGCATGCTTCACAAGTTATGTTCTACATTCTCATTGTCAGACTCTACCTTGTTGAGAAATTCTCAGCCATTATATAGGTTTATATTTTAAAATGTCTCCTTGGTGCTTTCCAGATTTTACTACCATGTTTCTCATAACGCTGTTGAGGGTACTGTTTAATTCCAAAGGCGACTTTTTAGGACCAATGCCAAGAGTGTGTCGTTTTGGTCAGCAGTGCTACAGTAGTCAAATTTTATCTTTACTTGGTATTAATTTAATTTCTTTATTAGTAAATATGTTGAGCTTTTATCTTTACTATTATTTAAGTATTGTCTTAAACTTTTTGCGTCTGCTTTGAACTACAAATCCATTTTGAAGTGAAACAGTTAAAGCAGTAATTACTTGCTTATTTTATTTCTATTTTAATGTATCAGTTTTCTGTAGCAGAGAAGATGGATATTGTAACTTAGTATTTAGCAACTTGCATTTGGGTAACTGTACGCTAATTCCTCTTTTGCAAATCTGAGATTCAGCAGAGAGTTGTTTCTGGAAAAATATACATTTTATTAAATGGTTTCTGTTAAATTTTAATATATATAACGACTTTGGATGTTTGAATGTATTGCATTTAGATGTGCTTTAAATTTAGATGTATTAAAAAGAATGTGGTTATCCCCCAGAGCAAGAGTTGTACTTGAAAATAAAGAGGTAGCGGGTCTGAGGCTGATTGACAGCAGCGGTACGCCAGTGCTCGTGTTGGGAAGTTAGGCTGCTGACAGGTGCAGTGGAAAGCCGTTCTCTTAAGCACTGCTTGTCCTCTGGCTTTAAGAAGAGTATTTGAAAGGCAGCGGTTTTCCCTAGTACAGCAAACCCTTCGTAAGCTGTCGTGATGGGGATTTGACATACCTGTGCCAAAGAAGACACTAGCAAAATTCCATGAGTTAGAGGCAAGCTGGTTCCTACAGGCCAGGTGCTCCCATTCCTGAAAGTCTCCTTGGCTTCTGTGTGGGATGGTGTAAACATAGGGAACTGTTGCTCATACTGTGCTCTAACAGCTCGGTAATAGAGGGATAAGATAAGAACACTTGACTAGGCTAGTGTGCATTGAGTCTGTGCAAACCTGTGCTGCCTCAGGCTTTGAGATGTTATTCAAAAGCAGGCATATATTGTTTTCAGCACACCTGGCCTGTCGGAGCTGGTCCGGACTGCTAGGAACACACGAGGGATGGTTAATACGCAAACTTTGTACTTGGTCGCTGACAAGGAAGTGATGGTGTATTCTTTTCAGGCTCTCGGTTCCTTTCAGCTCGTTTGCCTTAAAAAGTTCTGATGGAATGGGAAGGACAACTGTAAACGTCAGCCTCTTCTGCTTTTGTCTGAAGTAACGCTTCAGCATGGCCGTTTTAAGTGAACTGTCAAAATACAATTCTTTAGAAAAATGAAATTGTTTAGAATGGTTTCCTGTAAATCGTATGTTGAATTAGAGCATGTATTGATGATACTAAGATTGTCTTTTGAGTGTCTTAGTAGTATGCCTGTTGGAGATTTGTAATACCTATATTTTTTTTTTGGATCTAGCTTAATGGAGCAAACTCCAGCTGAGATGGGAGAAGAGGCTGTGAGGTGGGCAAAACTGATCATTCCTCTGGTCGTCCATTCGGCTCATAAGGTGCAGTTACGAGGTGCCACTGCTCTGGAGATGGGCATGCCACTGCTCCTCCAGAAGCAGCAGGAGGTAGCGGCTGTCACTGAGCACCTAATGACCACAGTAAGTAGAAATGCTGTGCCTTTTTTCTAGAGACAGCAGCCATAGTAATTGTTGGTTGGTTGGGGGGTTTTAAATTTTATTTACAGTCTAGATAGTGGCAGCAAAAAGCTACTGTGCATTGACAGCTGCTTCTTGATGACAGCAATTTTGACAGAGAAATGAATGTAATGGCAATTTAAATATAGGACCACTGTAAAAAAAAAAAAAAAAAAAAAAAAAAAAAAAAAAAAAAAAAAAAAAACAACAACCCAAAAAAAAAAAAAAAAAAAAAAAAAAAAAACCCCAACCCAAACCAAAAAAAACCCGTTATGTTTCTGACAAGAATCATTGATCAGGAAAACAACTTGCCCTTTATAAATGACCTTTAAGCACCTGTCTTGACAGCATTAATTCATAAATATACTTAAACTTCTGTTATCTCTTAAAGAGAATTTGCTTACTGAAGCAGAATCAGCACAACTCTGTGTGGTGGTGACTCACATGATCTAGCGTAGCTTCCTACTCAAGACAGGGCTAGCTTCAAAGTCAAGGCCAGATTGCTTAAGGCCTTGTCCAGCTGAGGTTTGAGTATGTTAAAGGATGGAAATTCTACAGCCTGTCTGGACGGCTTGTTCCAGTGCTTAACCACCTTCATGGTACAGATAGGATTTGCCTTGTTGAAACTTGTCTGTTGCCTCCACTCCCTTCTTTCGGCACTCCTCTGAAGCATCTGGCTCTTTCCTTGTAATCCGCCTATAGGTAGCGGAAGACCACGATTACATTTCCTCCCACCCCAAGCTAAGCAGGCCTAGCTCTTCTGTCATGAACTCTGTCCCCTAACCATCTTAGTGGTGACCCTCTGCTGGGTTCACTCCAGTTTGCCAGTGGGTCTGGTACTTTGGAACCCGAAGTTTGGTACAGTATTCCAGAGATGATCTGATGAGTACCAAGTAGAGGGGTCAGTTCTCTTGACTTAATTCTTGCGCTTTTGCTAGTGCGGTCCAGCATGCAGGAGCACGTTCCTGACTTAACCTTAAAATTCTTGTCCCCCGCCTCTTTTTCTGCAGAGGTGTTACATAGCCCACGAGTCCTCGGTGGGTACCAGTACATGGGGTTCATCTATCCCAGGTATAGGACTTTGCCTTTGAATTCTGTGAGGTTTCTGTCAATCCACTTTTCAAGCTTATAAAGATCCTTGTGAATGGTAGCCCTGTCCTGCAGCATATCAACCAATGCTTCCTCCCCATCATCGATTGCGTTAAAGTGTATCAGCTGTTGTTGACCCTTCATAAATCGGACACGTAACCAGGGCTCTGAACCGCTGGCCACCAACCTTTGAGCCTAATAGTCCAGCCCCACACCTTGTAGTCTGACTGGTTTGTATCTCCCCAGCTGGGCTACAAGGACACAAGAGGAGACTGTGTCAAAAGCCTTGCTACAGTTGGAGTGGAGAACATCTGTTGCACTCCCTGCTTCTGCAAAACCAGGCATTTCCTCATAGAAGTCAGGCAGATTGGAAAAGCAGGTTTTGCCTGCGGTAGAATTATGCTGGCTGTTTGCAAGGACCTTCTTGTTCTTCCATGTGCCTAGAAATGGCTTCCACAGGAATTTGCTTTATAATTTTTCCAGGCATGGGAGTGGGATTGGCTAGCTTGTAATTCCCCAGAACCTTTCTGTTGCGTGGGTGGGATTTTTTTTGAGTTGTTTTGGTGGTGGTGAGGAAGTTCCTATAAAATTTGCCTTGCCCTACCCTGTCATTGGGGATCTCTACCCAGTTGCAGTGACCTCTCAAGAAATAATTGTGTGGCCTCGTTGTGTCATTGACCTTCTCCTTCAGCATCTTGGGATACGCCCTGTAAAATCTGAAGGATTTGTAGATGTCAGGTTTACTTAAGTAGTCCCCAGCTCAGTTCTTCCCTACCGTGGCTAGTACCTGTACCCAGCAACAAAGGTAATGGGAGGATGGACATTGGAGGCCTGAGAGTAAAGATGGAGGCAAGAAAGGCGTTGAGGACCTCAGCATTTTCCAAGTCCATTAAAAGATTCCCCACCCTATTCAGCAACATCCCCCTTGGTCTTTTTGAAGAAGCTTTTAATGTTCTGCTTCACTTCCAGAACTGTAGGCTTATTTATTTTGCCTTATTCACTGCTGAAGTTAAGTATGTTTACAAAAAACAAATAAACATGGTGGGTTTTAGGGTCACAGTGTGTTTTGACTTGAGTTAGAAAGACTACGGGTATTTAAGGAAATGGATTTTGATTTGTCAGTTGCCACTATCAGAATAATTGAAACCAACCATAAGCTTCAACTAAGAAGGCAATCCGATGGTAGGAACATTTGACTGATTTAGCCAGCAAATGCTATGTGGTACAGAATTAAATCCTCCTGATACAGAAACAGCATAGTTCCAGCTTGGTTGTGTCTCCAGACATTGGTGTGAGTATGTAGTTTTTAGAATACTTTGAATATATTTCTTGTAGAAATTATGTTTCTTTTTGTCTGCAGAAAATAATTTCAGAACTTCAGAAATTGTTTTCTACAAAAAATGAGACTTACGTTTTAAAATTATGGCCGCTGTTTGTCAAATTACTTGGAAAGGTAAGCAGAAAAGCAGTAAGTTTTACAATCGCAAATCTCGAGGGAAGGAATTTTTGACACCATAAATATCTTAATTCTGAACTCCTTTGTCTTCAGACTCTGCATCGTAGTGGCAGTTTTATCAACTCATTGCTGCAACTGGAGGAACTTGGATTTCGTAGTGGCTCACCAGTGGTAAAGAAAATAGCCTTCATTGCATGGAAGAGTCTAATAGATAATTTTGCTCTAAATCCAGGTAGATTAAAAAGAGTTAACCCGAATTGTTTCGACTTTACATAACTGGAAGAGAATATTCTGTCTAATAGTGGTCAATACTATGGTACATACCACTGGATATACACATAGTATATCTGTGGTATATACGTAGTGGTGCATATGTATATACAGAGCGGTATATACTGTGTGTATATACATAAACAAAATCCAAGGGTTTTTTTTGTTTGGGTTTTTCTTTAAAGGAAAAGTGACAGTTTGATCAGTAGTTCTATCCTAATTTTTCTGCTAGGAGAAAGGAATAGAATAAAATTAACAAACCTTTCTTTTGTAATGCTTTAATTGATCCAAACAGCAATGAAATGGAGAACAAAACAGTCTGTAGATCTTATTTTGGACTGTGTGGATTAATTGGAGAACAGCAATGCTTCATGATTCTAGAGATGTTTTAAAAAAAAAAAAAAAAAAGCTGCTTTAAAGGTATAACTGAGACCCGAACAAGGCTCTTAAGTCTAGCCTGTGTCAAAACACACAATATTTATTTTTTTTACCTTGATTGTGCTTCTCCTTACTGTGTGTCCTGAAGAGAAAGCTAAATGTGGACTTCTCTTAGTTTAGCTGGACTTCTCTTAAATTGTCATTTTAATTTGTTTCTTACCTGGTCATTTGTTCTGATCGTTGCTTCCCATAAATTAATTAACAACGGCTTTGATTCTATCAGAACATAAAATCCATGGCACAGTTGGTGTGCATTGCGCGTGTTCCAGCATGGCTAATAAGGATTGCGTACTGCAAAAGTGTGCAATATAATATGCTATATTGCATATATATGCAGGTGTACTCTCTGTCAGCAGTTTCTTACGAGTTGCAGGTGGGCAGGTTCTGATGCTGCTGCACTGGCTAAAAGTTTTTCCTCTTCTTTGAACACTTGCATAGGCTTGAGCAAACTTTTGTCCAGAGATGCTGTGCTACTTCAGTGGTAAATGATCATTTGTGGCCTCAGAATTCTGTATTTAAGATCGTTTGTTCTCATCCAGTGGTAATTCACGTAGCTGTTAAGTGGTTTTTCTTTTCCTGTGGCAGGTAGGACTCTCTAACGTAGGAAGCAAGAGCGAATTTCCTCTGTTAATGTTGGTATTCAGTAGATCTCATTTCAGCCTTGGTATTGGAAAGAAACACTTGCTATTTCCAGGGTCCTTCTAGACAACAATTAGAGCAGTACAATAGTCTGCACAGTTGGTGCATTTACTATGTATTTTAGTTTTGCAAATTGTCATTAATTGAATTTTAAGCTAAAACATATTAGGAAAAAAAAACCTAATGGTTTCAAAAGTTCCTTTTTTTTCTTGCTCTGTGACTTAATCATTTGTGTTTCTTAAAAATATGCTTTTTCTTGGTCTTCAAGATATATTGTGCAGTGCTAAAAGGCTGAAATTGCTAATGCAGCCACTGAGCTCGATCCACGTGAGAACAGAGGCTTTGGCACTGACGAAACTGGAGGTCTGGTGGTATTTGCTCATGAGGCTGGGACCTCAGCTGCCTGCAAACTTTGAACAGGTAACACAACTGAAAATAGTCACAGCGTAATCACTTCGCCTGCCTTGAGTGTGTGAAGCCAAGTCCCCTCTTTGTTACCGTAACTTACTCTGTACCTGCTTTGTCCTTCTCTAGTTTATTATTAAAATAAAACCCTCTCAAGGAACTAAATCTGACTTGTGTATTTGTGTGCTGTGCGTGCGTGTTGTAGCGGGAGCGCTTGGGTCTACGCGTGCGATCTTGTTGGAAGGTGCAAAAGATTTGAGAGCGTGTCTGCGTGCCACGCGAGCATCTCTGAAAATCTCCAGTAAGCGCACAACAGTAGTAAACATAAGCACGTTAGGTAGGGACTGCTTTGTCCTTTCGCTGTGCAAGTGTATGCTTTGGGAAGTCTGCCACAGGGAAACGTACGGAAAAGACCACAAAATATTTAAAGATGCATGGAGAGAAAAATGATCCAGGTGTTTCATTACTACTCACATTATAGCTGGAAAGAACATAGTGTTTCAGTTAGGCTTCTGAATTTCATTAAATTAAACCTCGGGAGTAAAGAAAAAGAAATCTACCTTTTTAGATATGGTACAGTTGGATCATTCTGACATGAGGTTTTGTTTAATCTAGCCATTTCTAATTCATGTATCACTATGCATATTTTATACAGCGTCTCATAAAGTTTGTTAAAAGTACCCAGAAATTCTGAAACACTGATGCTGTGAACAACAGTCAGTCAATGTGATACTTGAAATGTATGGTTCTTTGTGGCTTATGGCTTGCATGTGCCACACCTGTTTTCACTGAGGTTTGATATCTTTGCAGGTTTGTGTACCATTAATCCAAAGTACTCTAAGTCTGGATTCTGCTGCTGCATTGCAAGGAACTCCCTCACGTGTACCAGCCAACCAAAGTTTAGGCTCGGCAACCCCTGCACAGAAATCAGGTATTGAAGTACAAGCCTGTTTCCAGCTATAGTCTAGCTGCAGAAAGTAATCTGTTCTAATTAACATCTTTATGCGTTTTCGTTTGCGATGTGTTATTACTGAAAACAGTAGTCCTTCTGCATGTTTGTTGGAGAGCTCAGAGGTGGTGGTTTACCTTGGTTAAAATTAGGGTGTTGTAGTCAGTATTTCAAGTTGATGAAATTGTGCTTATCAGATTGTGTTGAGGACCACTTTTTATGTCCTGAATTGTGTTTTCTTTTGCAAGGCAGGTTTGGTTTGAAACTTAGTTGTTCATGTATGTACATATGTGCTATTGATATATGCCATTCTCATTCCTGTAGCATTTTTAGTTTCTTCCCGAATAGTAAGCCAGTGATCATAATACATCCATAATTCTGGTACTTTAAATACATGCAAAATCACACCTACTTGACCTTCACATCTAAATGTCTGAGATAAGGAGCTGTCTCTCTTTCATCTCTGTATGGAAAGCCTGGCGTTCACAGCTTGTGTAATTCTAGGCTGCTGTAATTCGAAGCCTCAGATACGTTGTGGAAGTGTCCTAGATGTGTAGGTCTTCCTTTGTTCCCTTCTTAAAAAAAAAAAGACATCCAAACAAAAAGTTCATCTTAGTTCTGTGAGAACATAACTGAGGCTGGTCAAAATGCTTTGCACGTGAGACCCCTTAAACTTGTGTCCAGTGTGGAAGTTTCTAATGGAAGCTCTTTCACAGCAGTGGGGTTACTATATAACTAGTATACAGCCGAGCGTGTAACTTGACCTGTAACCGCAACCTCCATGGAGACTTTTGTTGCCAAAATAGAGTTGGGCAGCTGAGACTTTGCAATCTTTGGAAGATACTTACGCTTTCAAAATACATGGTTACAGCTGTGATGTGAAACCCTACTTAATAGGAGTGTGTGCTAGATGTCCGTCTAGCTGTTAGAGGAGGTCCCTTTTAGCCAACGCTGTTCTACGATTTGTTCTTTTCATGTTAACTCTGGGAGTTTGGTCGACTGGATCTTTCCTTTCCCTTGATTGCAGGTGAAATATGAGACAATGTAATCTTTCTCTCCTCACTTAGGTCCTTACCCGTTTGCAAATCCAGTCACACCGAGGATGAACTTGAATTCTAGTCCAGCAGGAGTGGTGGTGATTCCTTCCATTCAGCTTTTGGGAATCGAAATGCTGCTTCACTTCTTGATGGGACCAGAAGTTTTAGATTTTGCTAAGCAAAACAAGCTTGTACTTAGTTTAGGTATACGAGTTAACATTTTTTTGAAGTACTCTTCCATAATCTGAACTTGCCGGTTTTGTTGGATTTAAAGATGTCTATTAGCATGAAATGCTTTAAACATTTAAAACTGTTGTCATCTTTAATATTAGAAGTTGTTTTTATTTTAAATGCTGTAAGTCCGCATATATCCTTGATTATTTTTAAGGCTTATCTTACCAGTAGACTGCAAAGTGACAGATTGACAGAACATGTTTTTTTGTTCTCCTAGAGCCTCTCCAGTACCCACTGATCAGTAGCCCTTCTTTTTTTTGTAAGCATGCCAGCACGCTTATAAATGCAGTTCAGGATGGCTTTATTGCAATTGGAAAAGAAGCTCCTGGTAAGAATTAAGTGGTGAAATTTGATTTCTTTTCGGGAGAATAAAGTGGGGAAGGGAAACCAAAGAAAAAATAACTACTTTCTGTAATACTCCAGTGCTGACATTAAATAGAACTGGTCTGACTCGGTTTGAAAGCTTATGTCACTTTTGGCTTACATCAAAGTCTGTTTAGCACAGTTTGTATTTTTACTGCAATTTTGTGTAACGTTTTTATTACAAACTGAATAAAAATACCATGCTGTCTCGTAGATTGTATGCTGAATGTTATATGGAAGGACATAAACAGATATGTAAAAACAGCTATTGAATCAGGTAAAAAGTGTATTTTTTATTATTATTTGTCATTGATGACCACTTAGTTGTTTGGTTTGGGTTTTTTTGGTTTGTTTGTTTTTAAGACTAGACCTTAAGTAGTATTCACTTCATTGCTGGTAAAGGTTGGTTTCAGGCATCATCAGTAGTTTGTTTTTGAAGCAACAAGTGATGTTTTTCATCTTTGTGTGACAAAAACAAAATCATACTGATCTGATCCAGTGACGCTCATTAGGGAAGGCGCAGCAGCATATGGCTGCAGGTGCATTGCACATAGCAGTAAGACAAAAGCGCTTTAACTGCTTTTCTCGCTGAAGAAATCTTTCCATTTCCTAAAAAAAACAAAACCCAAAACCCCGAAACGACCCAACCCAAGTCTTTGGTATTGAGAAATTAAGACATTTGGCCTATTACTCAAATTAGTGTAAATTCTTTGTTATGTGACTATGGCTACCTTTTTTTTCTTTAATTAAATTTTATTTCCTAGTAAAGTATAGCATCTTTACAGATGTATAGAAGTGTTTCCTATTTTTAAAAAGCGTTCATTACCCTGTAAAGGCTTTGGAAGTCCAGAATATTCTTAGTGAAGTCTTTTATATTGAAAGATCCAACTGAAAAGCATAAGAGAAAAGAAAGGCATTGCTTGAATGAATGCAAAATTTCACAACTTATTTTAGCATCTCAAAGTTAAGGTTGTTAATGATACGGAGCTGTTTCCATTTTACTAATAAAATTTAGGGGATTTTTTTTTTTTATACTACTCAGTTTCAGTTACACTGCTCTTTGGAGCAGACACTTGCTATCCAAATCTATTAAGTATTTGGTATATGTTTATAAATACACAGAGAATTCTTTTTTTTTATTTTACAGTACATTCAGTTTTAAATAACGGTCAGAGCCAACATTGCTTTGTTCTGCTCTAACTGTAAATATCTTTTATTCTAGGCAATAAGAAAGAAAAGCAAGGTTCGGAAATACTGACTATGTTACTCCAGGCCTTAAAAAACACTGTTAGATCAAATTCTCTTCCTGTGCAGAAAGTACTGGTGAGTTCAGTGGGTTTGGCTTTTAAATCTCATTTCTTTTTGATGGTCTAGACTGCAACTGGTAGCAGCCTTTTGCATCTAACTTACCAGAATGGTCTCTTGAAAAGAGACAACATTTTTTGGCGTAAACTGTCAGTTAGGCAGGTCTCATCAGACGGCATGGTGTTGCTTAAGGGTTTCTTTAAAAGTATTTTTCAGATTTGTCAGCAATGTTCATGAAATTGGGAAATTCTCCTACCAGAACCTTCTGCCTCAAAGGACAGTTACTTTCACAATGGATTTTTTTCCTTTTTCCTAAGGGGAAGCAATTGTTACAATTTTGCTTTTTTTTGTGGGGTTACTTAAATAAAAATACTAAAGCCCTCAGGAAAAAAAATATTTACATACGTTTTCTTCTTTTCCCCTACTTAGTCCCTCATTGAGATTACTGTTAAGGAATTGCCTCCAAAAGTGTTGGGATCACCAGCTTACCAGGTTGCTGATATGGATCTTCTGAATGTAAGTCTGACTTGATTCCAGAACTTTGTCTTTATCCTGAAATGTGTTAGGATATCATATTTGCACAAATGTACAGAGCACTTTTGTAAGTTGTTAGATCCAGATCTTCCAGGAAACCATATTATTCCGTGCTGCAGAATGCAGGCTTTGTTTCCAGCCCCCACTTCTGATGAGTAATTTAACTGTCTGTAGCTAAGAGGAGACATGCTGAAAGTACTGTGGTAATGAAAGAGGATTTGTCATGTTCAGGTCATGATTTGAAATACAGGTTGCACGCTCTTTGTGAGGAGACTGCATAGTCGAGCTGTGTAAGACTACTTACATACTGAAAACTGATGTTCTGGGGAAATGTTCTTAATCTAAATCTCCCCTCTTTCTGTTTAAAGCCATTGCCCCTCGTCCTATCATATACCCTTGTAAATGCACAGAAGCAAAGCAGAGAATCGTGCTAGACAGCATGATGTCAGAAAAAAGTTCAGAAGTCATCGGGAACTAAAGCCTGAACTTACTGGCCATAGTCTACTGCGGACAAAGTGGCGGTAGTCATGAGTTGTGAGAATACTCTGTTCTGCTTCGGCCCCAACGAGCCCTAACTGGAGTGCTGCACTGCGTTCTGTGTACTGCACTGGGAGGGAGAAATAGATGATGGCCATCTAGGAAATAACCACAAAAAAACTGGGAAGAGGCTGAAATGGGATGGGTTTTGTGTGTGTGTGGTTTTTGTTTGGGGTGGAGCCGACTGAGTAGGAACGTGCTACCAGTTAGATTTATTGAAAATTTAAAAGGTTGTTTAGAGACTTAAATTGGATCAGCTCTTCTCCTACATCCACCAGTAGATAAGGGGGAAAGTTGTTTATTTTGAAGCAGTGGAGATTGAGCTTTCGAGCCCATGAAAGTAGCTAAACGTTTACATTGTTAGCCAGAGAGTGCATGGAAATTTGTTTGGAGGCTTTTAAAAGCAGACAGATATCCGTGAGAGAAGACCTAAGTGTAGCAGAATAAGCGAATGCTTCAACTCAAGTGAGGAGTATAAAATTTTGTCTGCTGGAATTGGTTTAAGAGCTCAATTCTCAAAATTCCTCCCAGCTTTTTTCCTGGGTGTTTTGTTTACTTTTGGAGGCTTTTTCTGACTTCAGGACAAGAGTCAGAACTTATATTAAGGCAGCTGAAGCTTTAATTGGCAGGTGTTAAATGCATTGTTAAATGCTTTAACAATTGCAAATCTGAAATACTTGTGATAAATTTTTAACAGAGGTTGTCTAAAAGATGTCCTGCTGAAACCTGGAAATAAGGAAATCTTGGGTTGCTCTGTCTTGTTCCAGGTATCCTAACAAGCATCGATTGCGTTATTGCCCTCTTACCTTACCGTGTTGCGTGTAATTTCCAGTCAGTCCACTAAGTACAATGAAGCTTACAGCTTTTTAAATAGCTAAGTTTTTTGCTTTGGCTATATAGTACAACTGGCATTCTGCTGAAGCACCAGGATCAAGCAGAAGCTTGGGTTTCCAGCTTTGCCTCTCATTTTTATCTTGAAGTGTTAGACAATTTTTGACAACTTCCAATAACTGCAAATTTCTGGCTTAGAGTTAAATAAAGCACATGGTTGCCTCGCTTACCTCTGTATCTGTTTCATTTGATCAATGTCTACGCTGTTTTGATGTCTTGCATTTCTCTTACAAGGGAACGCCAGCTTTGTTCTTAATTCAGCTGCCTTTCCATAATAACCTCTTGGAGTGCTGTGTAACAGAGGAGAGGTATGTGGCGGTGTTTGTTTATAATAAGCTTCCCGTAGTTAAAGACTCTCTGGAAGTTTTTCCTAAGTTCAGCTGAAACCAGTATCTTACCTATTTGATTTTCTTCCCTAGATTCTTTGTAATTCTAGAAAAGCTCGTGGGCTATGTTTTGTCTGGGCCTACGTCTCCACTGGCTTTCAGTGAATCCGTGATCTGCATTATTAATCAGAGTGCAAAGCAAGTGGAAAATAAGGAGCATCTTTGGAGAATGTGGAGTATTGTTGTTAATCCGCTAACCGAATGGATTAATCGGGTATAGTGGTGCTTTTGTTCTCTTCCCCATTCCCACCTCCCAAGAAAAACCCCAGGAAAACTTTGTGCTGATCTTTTATTTTAATGTATTTTTAGGAATTACATGTCTTGAAGTGATGGTAAAATTACATAAGCCTTGGTAGTATTTGTGAAACTGGAATGTGTGCAGCATTTTTTGTAAAAAGTCCCTAAACCGGAGAGTGAACATTTGCAGTGAGGTAGGATGTAGGCAGTAGTGGAGTAGCAATCCAACGTGTGGTTTAAAGCGATTCCAGTCAATAAGAGTAATCACGATTAAGTACAGCGTCCAGCGGAGCGTTGGGACTGTTCTTCTCCCTCTTTAAGATTATAAACATGTTTATAGATGTGCTTCAAGCCTTCGCTCCTCAGCAGAGTCTTGCTGCTACAAAGGATGGAGACGTGCCCTTCAGGGCCTCTTGTACCTACCAAGCGGCTTGTTTGCTTTATGTGAAAATCTAGTAAATACCGAGTCGTGACGTTTAGGCCGTAGTTAGAACAGTGTTTCTTACTGGTGTTAGACTCCTCGATTGGAAGCCCTAATGAAAGCCATATAAACTGTAATATTCAACAGGTGGTGCAGATTACTTACTAGAAGCACGTTAACTGTAACGTAGGAGCTGCTGAACTAATCCTCATGTAGTCGTTACACCTAAAAGTCTTAGAATTTATGAAGAAAGTGGTAGGTGCTTGAAGGGGGTTGTTGTCGTCACTTACGGCACCTGACATAGGTAAAAAAACCCCATAAGACGTTTTCTAACCGTTTGGTGTTATTGTTGGGATTAAGTTATTTTGGAATTAAGAAACAGTGCTTTTCATCTCTAAATGGTAGGACCAGCTTGAGCTCTTGAAAGAACCGAGAATAGCGAAGTTCAAAATGCCACGGGCAATTTATCTTGCGCATATTTTATGTCCAAAATGAGTGTATCTAGAACAGCCGTGTTTGTCATCCAAATTTTGCAGCTTCCTTAACCAGAAGGCTGTTTTCTCGTTGCAGACTAACGAAGTAAACCAGGGCGATGCGCTGGAACACAACTTCAGTGCTGTTTATAGCGCATTGTTGCTACCAGTATCACATATCCTCCCCGTTCAGGAATTCCCACAGGTAATGGGGAATGCGTAATGTTGATGAGGAACAATGTGGGGTTTATAAAGACTATGAAGCACTAGCTGGTAATCTCAGGGTAGAGTTAGCTGCCAGTATGTATATACGTTGGACCACTGCTCCAGGGTTGGAATTCTTGAGTTACATTGGTTTTGACAGAAGAAGAAAACTTAAAATAAGTTTTTATCTCTGTGCACGGACATTGATATTTATAAACTTTTTCTTTCTGTTGTTAAAGCCAACTATGAAATCCTTGTTGCGCACTTGGTCAGACCTGTATAGAGCATTTGCTCGCTGTGCTGCTTTAGTTGCAACAGCAGAAGAAAACCTATGCTGTGAAGAACTTTGTGCCAAAATAATATCTGGGCTAGAAGGTGAAACTCCAGTAGTGAGTATAAACCAGTGATATTGAACTATATAAATACTTTAGCAGATATATTTTAAATTAGATATAAGAACCTATTGTAAACGCTGATGTAGTACTTTCTCTAACTTAAAGTGGTTTGGGGTGAGGCTTACATAAAGCCATAACAAAATTCTTTTTACTAACAGGAGTTAATCTCGAAATGGATGAAAGAAGAAAGTAAAAATAATTATAAAGCTTACCTATAAAATAGCAGTTAAGCAGTCTTTGGATTTGTCGTCTAACTATTTAAGTAACACTAGTTTAGTGAAAATAAATGGTAAATATGGTTTGTCCGGTTGAAACGTGTGTGTATATATAAAGTAACTTCAGGTTGAATTAACGCATACCGGAAAGACAGGCATTTTGATGAGGCAGGAGGATTGAGTAGCACTGTAGCATTCCAAGGGCACACCTTGCTATATTCCTGGTACCGTCAACCTTGCACGCTAAAACTGAGGGAGTTTACTTTGGAGTTTTGCAAGAGAAGAGAGGTTTTGAAAGAGGAAGCCTTTGCATTATCTGTCTGGCCTGTTTGCAGGCCTGCATCAGACGGGGAGGCAGAGAGTCTGTAGGTGCCAGTGAGCATTACCTGTGGAACATAAAATCCTTTGTGCTTCAGAGCTGACTGTCTTTTGAAAAAATACCGTGAAAGGAACAAATAAGAAACAGATGAGAAAGAAAAATGGAATCTGAAAAGGTGAATTTGGAGGATTGCATCTTTATAACTTCCTTTGGATGCTGCTGTATCCTGATGATAAACTTCAGTTTTCAAAAATTAGTAATTATTAAGCAAGCCAAACTTCAACAATTTAGGGCTTCAGTATATAAGTTGTATTGAAACAAAACTGGGGGTTTTTTGGCCCACAATATCAGTGTTCCTTTTAAAAGCAAGGTTTGGTGGTTTGGTGTGGTGTGTTGTGGGTTTTTTTTTTTTATTTAGAAGAATTTGTGATGAATTGGAGGGGGGAAAGTAAGTTTGCCCCATCTCTTTGTATGTACTAGGAATAGGTCGTGTTGATGACGACCTTATCGGTATGCCTGCAGTGACTTTTCTGAAAATCAGGCTTTGTACAGTAACTGAACTTAAGCACACACTGATGTTGAGCGACATGTTTTGCTAGACAGCTAGTTCCTTGACGCTTACGACTTCTGACGCATCTTAAATCTAATGCCTTCTTACAGCTGCCTTTACTGTTTTGCTTCTTTAGATTGTATATATGCTTCTGTCTTGTATAGAATGGGAAGACTTCAGCTTGTGTCGATGTGTGTAATTTAAAATATAATCTTATCTGAGTCTTACTTGATAATGCAGACAAGTTTTATCCATTTTTAAGTTTAAAAGCTGTTTGTATTGCTGTCCTGAATGCCCAACATGGGTTGTTTTTTGGGTTTTTTTTGGTTTTTGTTTTGTTTTTTGTTTTTCTGTCACTGTTGCTCTTTTGGGCTTTGCTGATGGCTTCTGTTTCCTCCTCAGATGTTTTCAATGATGGATGGTCTCACCCATATTATATCAGTTATGGTTGACTGCATCAACTTTGCACCGTATGGTACTAAATATCAGCCAAAAAACAGATGTAAGAAAATACTTGAATATTGGGGTTTTCTGTGTCTTTCTTCCAGAGCTGGTTGAAAATTAAGAGTTTTTGTAGATGCAGAAGTGATGACATCTAAGCACTGAAGGGCTTGACCAAAAAAAACCATAAAAAGGAACTGAAAATATCATCCAATATACATATTTGAGTATCAGGTCTTTTCTGTTTCTTGAGCAGTTGAGTAGTTATTGCATAGCCTGACAAAATACATCTGAAATTGATGTAAACGTGGAGGCCACTTTACTTTCCAGTTTGCTATAAAACACTGCTTCTTTCTGAAGTTGTCTTTGGATACTTCGGCGTTGGTTTCTTTTTTGCATGTGGAATCTGCTGCTCATGCTTTGTTCAGACATAATCTGAAGCAGTAATGCTTGATCATAATCCACGGTAGTATTAATTTTTTAATTAATTAATCGCAAATTATATAATGCCTGCCTAAAACTGATGATCAGCTGTTAACATTTGAAAGGCCACTGCTCCTGAAGCTGCTTTGCATAAAATAGTCAAGAATTAGGTTTAACAGAATGCAAGAGGTCACTGTATGTAAAATGTTCTTTGTTCTGTCTCCTACACTATTAAAGCTGAAGAAGTAATTTACAGAATGAAGGTTTTTAACAAATTCCTATGGGGCAGAGAAATTACGAAGTAGTAAGGCATTATGTTGGACTGCTGAAAGAACGGCATGCTTTACTTGGAAATGTTGATGAGGAAAAAGATGATGGACACTTCATTTACAAATAAATACATGAACTAATAAAACTTGGTACTTCCCCTTCCTTCCTCCTCACCTGTTCCAGGATTTATGTGTCTTGGCTAGTATCTCTGCAGTGGTTGCTGTCCTTTTGCAAGCAGGCATTAAAGACACGTAAAAGCAGAGTCATTTGTGTGACCAGCCATAAATATAGATGAGAGGAATAGGAATTGTACCTGGAGTGGCGTGATAAAATTATGCATTAAAAACGTATGTCTTCTCTTAGGTCTGGTTTTAAAGTATTTGTATGCAGATATAGTTTGGGAATCAAAGTTGTGTTTCTTATATAGACAAAAAGTTCAGATGTGTTTTATTGTGATGCATATTGGTTAGATAAGAAATTTTTTTTTTTTTTTTTTAAATCTTAGCTCCCCAGACGCCTACAGATTGGTCTAAGAAGAAAAGGGAACCCCTTGGAAAGCTTGCCTCTCTATTTAAACTCCTGGTGATGTTACTAAACTCTTTCCATGTGTTCAGTTCCAAAGAAATCTGTTCAGAAACATTGGTCTCTGTTGGTCCTTCAATTATTGCTATTCTTCACAACATCATCAGCCACGTTTCATTGCCTTCAGTGATTGGGACTATGTTTGCAATTTTTTCAAAACCCCTGGCAGTGTTTTATGAAAAAACAAAGTGAGTATTTTAAGAACGGTTGGAAAACTGGATTCATTGTATTGCTGCATATTGGTGAAATCTTGCGGGGTCTGTAGCAAGCAGCGTAGTTACTCAGAGCTCAGGCTTTTTTCCAAAGCTGTGGCGCTAGCACGCTAAGCATTTCCAGCTTCTGCCAAGTCGCTCACCTTTGAGGGCGCCGTGCGTTTTGCTGGGCCCAGCCTAGGTAGCGGCGACGCCTTCTGTAGCGCCCCAGCCCGGCGGAGAGCGTGGCTCCGCGAGGTTGGCGCCCCGAGCTGGGCCGTCGCCTACAGCTGCTGCGCGTGAGCCCTACCGGGGCACGTCGCGGCCGCCCTGCCCGAGAGCCCGCCGCCCAGCCCTGCCCTCCGGTGACTTGCAGTGGGGTTCAACAAAAAAACCAACCCCACCTGTGAGTAGCAGTCTCCGTTGTAATGCTTTTCTTTAGAAATAAAAGCAAACCTACGTAGCCACAGGTGAAAGGAAACCTAGAGGGCTTCTGAAAGCTCGGCATTGAAAATTGGTGTCTCTCTAGAGCAAACATGTTGTTGTCTCTGCAGGACTGAAGTGTTTGGTCTCCACCTGCTGCTTATTTTCACTGCAGTGAAGACATTTATTAACAGTAATTTGCTTTCCTAGTGGGCAGGGAACTGTGTAAGTTTTTGTAGGAAAAAGAAATCATAACAAGCTGAAGTACGCTAAAATCCTGTACCTTTTTAAGCGGAAGGAGGTACTGAGAAATACTTTTTGTTGCTACACGCGCTTTTTTTTTCCCCCATATGGCTTTGCTATTTTATTTTTTACTTGTTGTAGGCTTCTCTTTCCAGGATATGATGGAATTATTAGGGGTTTGATGGGAGAGGGGCCTGGCAGAGGCGTGTCGATGATGCAAGAGATGTACCCTTTGCTCAGGACAAGGAAAAGAAATGGAGTACAGCTTTGAGTGTTCTGGGAGGAGGGGGGAGAGGAGAGGGCAGGGTCCTGCCAGTCAGCCCGTAAGTGTTTTCTCGAAGCGAGACTGCTGCCGCTTATCTAAGATTCATCAGGAGCCTCTGTCCCGGAGGCAAGAGTCCGCTTGTTCCTGTGTAAGGTTGAGTTGAACGCCACCTCTCTCCATCTGCCATCTCATCCGCCGTTGTTTGAGCGCTGTCTTTCTTAGAACGCTCCGTTAGAAGGGAGAAGTGCCTGCTGGGTGTGTATTTTTGAAGGCAGGCATACGCAAGCACGTACAAGGTTGGGAACCCCTTCGGGTTGGAGGTCACAGGCTTATAAAATGACTTACGAAATGCAGTTTTCTCACATTTTTCAGCGTGGTGTACCTAGGGATTTATTTACACGAAATTACTTGGTTTAGGTGTTACTTCAGCTTTTTAATGCAGATATATATGGGGCCTGGGAAATCTGTTCGGGGAGAGGGTCGGGAGCAACACAAAGAAGGCAGTGAGAAGTTACTTCGTAAGAAAACCTTTATGTTTGTACTAATTACTACTGATCTTTCCGTTGGTCTCTCTTAAAGTCGGCATGTAAGTATTGGTGGGGTTAAAGGGTACATTTACTTGAAACTATTTACATCAGGAAATACTTGAATCACCCGAGGGGAGGCTTGTTTCACGACATTATTTCATCCAGTTGTTCACTAAAACTAGTGTGCAGTGCGTGAGTGCGTTATGTGTTTAATTCTTATGCTTGGGATAAATGAGACAGCAAAACATAACTTTTTTGTTTGTTTTGGCAGGCTTGCTGATGTATCTAAAGTATACAGTAATCTTAACAACAAGGTAAATTTGCTAGAGAAATAGCTGGGGTTTGGGAAAATGGGTGACACCAGAGTTTTGCCATTCATCTTGTATTGTTAAAAAAAAAAAAAAAAGTAAAAACGTAATGACAGTAGAGATTTAATTTTTAAACGATTTGGTTTTTGCTGAAAAGGTAGCTGAGGGGAGGACCGCTAAGCTTAGCTATTAGATTTTTTTGTGTGGTGTAGTGTTTAAACTTCTTTGGTCAGGGCAATGCTACTTTCTGGGATAATGATGTTTTAAATCATGTTTTAAACTTTTCAGTAGTGAACATGTGCAATATTTGAATCAAGTTAAAAAAACTATTGTTTCTTCTCTCCCTCAGCTTGAAAAACTACTGGCCGAGATCACCCTGTGTTTGCAGTCTCACTGCACTGGCTCTTACGATAGCGAACTGCTCGAGCAGCTCGCTCCGTTGCTCTGTGTAATGTTTCAGCATAAGAGCAAACAGATCCGCAACCAGTGCGCCCACTTCTGGAATGCAACGTTTGCTAAGACTACATCATTAACGTACCCCGAGGAGTTAAAGTAAGTTATGCTTTTTTTTTTTTAATTAAAAAAAAACCCCACCAAAAAACCACCCCAAACCCCACCTTTAAAAATAGCTTTTTAAAGGAAGAGATCTCGGGTTATGTACAAACAAATTGGTATTGTTCTGGTTACCATTTATATTCTGCTTTTTGTGCAAGCTGGGATGTCTGCTGGTCATCTTGTGTGTCTTCCCCCCTGCCCCATAAGTTGAAAATTCGTTTCTGTTGAGCAGATCTGTGTTAAGCCAAGCCAAAAAGAAAATTCCGCTCTTGCTGCCTGGTTTTGAAAGCATTGAGCTAGCCGAAGAATACAGCGGCCCGTTCTCTGATGCGGTAAATATTTTGTTGACCCCAGCGGGTGCTTCCTTGTGTGTAACTTCATGGGAATTGTTCAGAAGGTGGTGGCGAGGTCAGCTTTGATTGTTACTGTGACTGGCCTGCACTTGCTTCGTGTTCGGAATGATCAGCTGCTGGGTAAGCGCTGTCAAAAGGCTGAGCTGGTTCTTAACAGTTTATGCACGTTCAATTTTGGCTGCTTCTACCTTGTAATTAATTTTTAAGTTGTCCCCTACGTAATTGAGAGGAAAATGGGAGTGTGGGACCGTTTAGTTGTCGGAATTGAGACATCTCGGGTTGGATTTGTGAGGTTGGAGTTTCTGCGTACAATGCAGTCAGTGTATTTTTGTTTGAATAGATGGAGAATTCACAGCTGGATGCAAAGATAAGTGGACTGGAAGTGAGGCTGGGCCAAAAACGAGACTCTCTATTGGCACAGACGAGCGAGCTGAAAAACGAAGTAAAAGAGAAGTCCGGTAACGCGCAAGTCACACCTGCAAAGGTAAGGCGCTTACAGATAGGTGCGACAGAATCGCATCCAGTATATTCTGCAGCAGCACAACTAGTTTGCTGCTGTAAATTCTCAGTAAAAACGAATGCATTTTGTGGTGCTGAAATATTTTTATTCCAAACGTACGCTGGATAGCACACATGAATTCAATTTTCCTGTTAAAATTCTCTGGTAGGGTTAGAGACTGACGGGTTTTAAGGAGGGATCATGGAAGGCCGCTTGATGGACGGGAGGAGCAGCAACCAGATACAAAAGTCTGGGTTCGCGCCTTGGTCTGGCTGCAGGTTGTGACAGGTTCAGGTGTTGAGGCGGATCTTGGTTGCGTCACTTGTGCCAGGGAGAGAAGGGTGTTGTGTTTTTAAGGAACCGCTGATTTTGTGAACAACAGTAAATAATAATCCTGGTGAGCGTTGAGGTGCCTTCACCTCTTACAGGCTTTGAACTTCCAAGATGCGAAAGGAAGTGCGGAAGCTTACTGAAGGGCACGGAGGAGGGGTCGCGGGATCTCCCCTAGGTGGTCGTGTTGGCGCGGGGGGCGGAATCGCTGGCGAAGAAACTCGGCACCTGCCGAGGGATCTGTGCCGGTTAATACGCTGGAAGAACTGCGGTTTTTGAGACCTGTTCTGTTTAGGGTGGCTGCACCTGAACTATGAAAACACTTTCAATCCCTCTATTTTGTTTCTAATCCAGGCTGGTTGGTTTGTTTGTTTCCTTTCTGTAGCTGAAACTAGAATTTTCATCTTCGAAGACTAAAAGCGAGATACTTTTGGAAGAGGAGGAATCTGTTGATTTTGTGTTTATTCCTCCAGAAACAAAAGCAAGAATATTGACGGAACATCAAAAAGAAGTGCTTAGGTCAAAGAGGTCTGTACTTTATTCTGTTTTAAACTTAATGTGCAATGTCATTACATTGAGTATGTCAGATTGACACAACTTTAATTCCTGCATCTCGGACTACTGTAGGTAATTAAGTCTTACTCCTCCGTAGAAGTTGCAAAGTTTAAAGCTAACAAAGTGCATTGCTTTACTCTTGTAAAGCAACCAAATTATTCTCTGATCCGCATTTTCTATTTTGATCTGTTACCTGTTTGGAGTTTGGTAATTTGCAGTTTACATTTTTACTTCATGACTCTCACTTGCAATGCAAAACAGAAGATGTCATTTCTCTTAAATCATTGAAATGAAAGGGGTTTAGTTTTGCTTTTTTTACCTGATCTGAAGGAGAGACTTCTAAATTTGAAGAGAAGTCTTAATGTCAGCAGCCTACCAGAAATTAGGGTATTCCCAAGACTCATCTAAATCGCAAGGGAATCTTTAGAATTACCCTCTTTTTAATGTGAGAAAATAATACTAGCGTATTTTCTGTACTCTGGCAGCAAAAACTCAGTGTAAGCAAAACTTGTGTACGGTGGTGCTTGACAGGAACTCAGTTGGGTTATATAGTTAGCACGTGTTGATGGATTCTTTGTGGAGTGGGATCCCAACCATGGCTTCCCCCC
>VZTL01076750.1:12682-24153 GCA_013400535.1 Scopus umbretta | reverse complement strand
TTAAAAGAAAAGGTCAAATTTCTTCATTGCAAGAAGAGCTTCAAACCTTACCTTGGTCTGTTCTCTCTACTCCAGTCTCTGTTCTCTTGCATGTGGCCCTGCCTTCCTCATGCTTTATACACTATTTCTTTGTTTTCCGTTTCCTGATGGAATTTTCAGAGACTTTATGATAAGATTACTTTGACCAAACTTTAAATATCTAAATTGTTAGACTTCTAATCCAAATTTGTAGACCTCATTTTCCTTCTGTTGAGAGGGCAAAACCCAGCAAAGAAAATGCATGTGAGCATCTAGCACTGATGGGACATTTCGTTGCTTGGTTGAACATCTATACATGAGGAATTTCTGTATGTGGCTTAAGGTACAGTGCTGGTACTTCTGCAGAACGTTTGGGAATTTTGTCTCCTTGGGAAGCATGAACACTACAAGGGCACCCTTTGTTGTTAATTTGCATTAAAAGAGCATTCGGTATTCACAAGCCAAGTTTGCCAGATCAGTTTTCCTCTTTGAAATGTTTTGACTCTTGGGTGCCTGATCCTGCAGCTTTGACTTCACTGAAGCCATTAAGTGTTGTATTAATAATAATAATAATGAAGCCTGTTTTCACTTATGCATTTATTCAGATCGTGCAAGGAATACATATCCTGTTAGAGAAAGTTGCATTTCAGGATTTGAGCATTCTGACTGTGTCTCTTTAAATATTCAGATACATATTAATGGTAAGAAAATTGTCTTTGCGAGCTTCAAACCATTCTAGGTCTACTCTGTTGCCTCCAGCCAGACGCTGTCTGATGTTGCCTAGACAAACCAGGGCAAACCATTATCATGGGATTAAACACTGAATACCTGCAAGGAGCATTCTTTTCATCAGATAACGCTCTGTTAGCCGAGTTCATTCACTTTATTGCATATATAACTGCGGTGTCAAATAGACTGATTTACAACACCTGGTCTTTTACATAATCTTCGCTACTTGCTGTGCTTGTAATCTGCCAAATCATTTAGCCTTCCTGATAGCAGAAATGCTGTAAAACTTAGATAAACTTGCAGAAGAAATGAACTCGAAGGTACTGCTGAAATCTAGGGCCTGCACGTTTGCTATAAATGCACTGGCTGGTTTGGTTTCCCCTACCTAATCTGTGATTGAATGTGGCTGCTGGAGAAATTGAAATTTTATGATAGCACTACAGTCAGAGGAGATAAGCATTTGTATGCTAGACTAGATTAATCTAAAAAGAAGTTTTAGGTGTGGCTAATGAAACCAGTGTATGAGTTAACTGGGTTTCTTTGGGGTTCAAAGCATCTCTGTATATCTATATAGAGTCTAGTCCAAAACTTTCTGTACGTGAAAAGTCTAATATATCTATGTGCTAGTTCTCACTATCACTGAGGCTTATTCCATCTTACATTGGATATATCTTTAAGGAGCTTCAGTTTTTAGAGGGTACTTTCTGAATGCTAATACAAACAACAGACCCCTCTAAAATGGTCCTGCTTGGCTACCCAAAACCCCCATGTCCTTCTGAAATTTTTGGTTAGGTTGACTGTAAGGCATCACATTTGGGTAGCGTGAAGCACTCACATGGTCCAATTGAAACAAAACTAAAGCTGTATTTTTTTGTTTTGAGTCACTCATACTTTACTATTAGGAGTGATTTAAACAGACAGATAATAGAAAGGCACAGAGACAAGCTTAAAATGTGAAAAAGAAATTTGCAAAATGGGGTTCTGATTGGGTGAAATGCAAGCTAGTACATCTGAAGGAAAATAAAACAACCTATAGGTAGTCAAACAGAGGAGAGAGCCCTGTGAGGCAGCAATGTTGAGTCAGACTGTGTTAGAAACGATGGCAACCATCAGATTGGAAGAAACAATAAAAATTGAAGGAAATGCAAGAGGTTACTTTTCCAAGCAATAATAGCATAACTCCAATGGTTGCCGTTAACATCAGTATTAATCCAACAGTATCACAGTTAGTTCCTTTTTGCTGAGGAATTGTTTCTGTGTCTCGGATATAACTATGAATTACCTTCCTCGTGGTCAGTTTTCTGATGATGGTTGGGACATAACACTTACCACTGGAGCTAATGAAGGATGTTTTGCATGGTGTTGCTGTTTTAAGGAAGGAAGTCTTTTTTACCTGCTGCTGCTGCTGCATGATGTTATCAGACAGCACAAGTGGTAGTCTGCCTCTGGGAAATACATTGGCCACTGCTAATCTCACATCAAGAAGCTGTTGTGAATATTTGTACTTGACAGTTTTGCAACCTATCTGAGTTGAGGAACCTACCCCAGCTCTCTGAATTAGTTGCTTAGTCTTCCCAGGGTCCCACTGTCCTGAAAGGAAAAACAGAGACTTTTTCACCAGAACTCAAAGCAGGAAACAGCTTGAGATGTTTCCTCACCCTATGGATGAACTCTTTCTGCTTACAAGAGAGGGACCCTGTGGAAGCTACACTGGTACCTTAGGTTGGATGCTATGAATAATGTTCTGTGCATGTAAGTCATTGAATGTGTGAATTATTTCAGCATTGGGAGCGTCAGGCAGGTTGGTACTAACAACAGGATGGAACAAAGGGGGCTTTTGGTTAAAACTCTTGAGTGGTATCTCTTAGACTGTAGAACAGCCTGCTTGAGGAAGCAGTGGGAAGGTATCACTTAAGACATTTAAAATTGGACAGGAGAAAATGTATTGTAATAATCAATCCTGTGCTGGTATTTAGATCAGGTCTGGTCTTGTGTGAAGATTGATAGGAAGCATCTGTCTGAAGTAACTGCCTTTATTCAGTGTGCATTACCAGGTAACATTGGCTTGCAACCTTCCCCCACATCTTTACTCACAGTTAAAGGGCAGACTGAGTAATGGTGAGCACCTTTACCTTCTCTCTTGGTGCCTGAAGTTTTGATTTTGTATTTTCTTGCTTAGATTATATTCCTTCAGTGCTTCTACCGGACAGACTCCATATAGTGCATAGAGATTTACAGGAAGCATGTGTATTTTGTGGCAATAATAATAAAGTCTCCTGCTGTTTTCAAATCCCTGGGAAACTAAATCAAGTGTAGAGGTCTATTCAAAAAAGTACAGCATGTGTATAAGCCACTTTACCACTACCTACGTGGGTCTGCCTTGTACCCTTTCAGTGCGTTTGGCTGTTGTATCTCTGAGGTCCATCCTCAGTCTCTGGAGTGGGACTAAGACATTACGCACCTCAAATGGAAAAGCTGGTGAAACAGCTTAAAGTAACCCACACACCCATGCTTTGCTTGCCTCTTTTTCACCACCTCCGTGTTGGTATTCCTCATAGGAACCCGTACAGCAACATTTATTCAGTGCTGGTGGCCCTCATTTGACAAATCTAGGTCTAGTCTGAATTATCAAGGCAGGAAGACTGGATTCAATTCCTGCATGATGCTGTGATGCTTAATTTTCTTGTTGTGTGTCTGTAGGTATGAAGCCTGTCTTCTTGATCTGGTTGAAGCTATGAGTCCGATATCTGCCCCAGGACACCTCTGCAGAGGATCCTACGAGAGGAACAAAATGCACACGCCTCATCACGTGAGCCACAGGCCATCGTCTTGGTACCAGACCCCTCGCAGCTCCAGAAGCAGAGTAGATGACCTAGAGGAGAGCCAGCTCCTTGAGGACATTTTCTTCATTTGACACACCGCATTGGTCTACAGCCCTTCTGTAGAATTTATAGGAACTTATTGCTGATTTGTTTGTGTTAAAGTACCATTTTTAAATTATTTGAGTGACAACTGCTTCTCTTCCCTCTTCTAAAACATAGCTAATTAGCATCCGGTTTCATTTTGGATTTAGTAATTATGGTGCAAGAACGTTGCTAGGGTTGACCAATCAGAAAGTGTTTTTTCCCTAAACCTTTCATGTGCCAAGTAATCATTCTTAAATAGAATTTTTTTTAATCTACATTTTCTAATAGATTGAAGTCACAGTTTTGCCAGCCTCATATCAGAAGTATATTTCATTATCGATTTTTAGCTCTAAAGCAGTTCACAAGAACTGCCTAACATTCAAGAACCACGATGTTCAAAGTAGATTATTTTCTAATTTAACAAGTCTGTTTAAAATGTGGGATATTATAAAGGTACAAGCACTTTAGTACTTTTTCAGTGATTTTATGATCTACTTTTTCCTTCAATATTCTGATATTTAACACTCTGGGTTTTTAGGGGGTATGTTGTAAGCTCAACTCTACAGTGTCTAGTAACATTAATAGACGATGTTGCAGGTTGATGTACTAGGCGTCTGTTTGAAATATATTCCTCTTTAAATCAATGCTATTTGACAGAGTTTATGTGCTGGGTAACCTAACCCTGAAATAGCAGAACACAGTCAGAAAGTGTAGTGGTCCAAAACCTATTTGATGTACTTTTCAAGATGAAATATACAGTAGTGGTAGTATAAGAACAGTCTTAACACATTTTCACTAACTTGCACTATTTTGATCCTGTATCCAGGCTCCATTGTAAATAAGACAAATCAGTAATTATTTCCACTAGCAGCTCACAATGCACATTTCCCTGCTGGCTTTAATTATTCATGCTGTATCTATTTCAGTTTATTTAAATGCACTTCCATCTACTGCATGTACTTGGTTATTTAAAGAAATGTGCCGAATTGGTAAAAATGACTGCAGATTACAGGATTAATGGTCATTTTCTCCACAATGCAGTGTTCATATTTTATTGTAACAGTAGCCACCGGCGTGTGTTCCTAGAAATATGAGGCTAAAATACTCATTTTGCACAGGAAAATTGCAGCAAGGGAAAGGTAGAATTGAGCCAGTACGGGCAAGTCCTAGGCCATTTGCTCCCAAACACTACTGCGTGGACCAGTACAGCTTTTCTGACAGTCTCTTTAGGCGATGCTGCTTATCTTAATGGCAGCAGGTTGCTGTACCGATGCTTGGGGTATCAGTGCTGCCTTGCTCCCACATGTTCGTCCCTGTGCAGCGTTTGGTGCTCTGCAAGGAGCTAGCAAGACTCAGCAATGAGGCCTGTGGTGCGTCTCTGATGAGAGCATCAGTGCGGGATATCTAGCATGCGCCCCTGGCAGCACCGTGCTCTTCTAGCAATGAAACAAAAGGACAGTGAAGGGGAAGATGAACCTCAAGGTACTCTGAGCTGTTTCGTTCAGGCCCAAGTCTTAATCACGAGTTAGGTGATACACTTTTCTTCCATCCCAGCTGAATTTTAGAAGCTTCTTGGAGGAGTTTAAAGGAAGGCAGCAGCATTCTGGACCAGAAAATGACTGCTGTGGAAAGGGCCTGCTTGGTCTGTCCTTCTGTCACTGAAGCATTATAGTTCTTTCCAATATGTCCTTCTGCTGTTGAACGTCCATCTTGTTCTACTCCGTGTGCTGCGAAGGCACAGGTTTCTGTGCCTTCTGCTTAAAGCCCCAAAGATGTAGTCAGTGCCCTCGCCCAAGTATAGGTGGGGAAATAGGTTTTCTCATTCTGCTGGCAGAGTAGTCTGCTCCGTTAAGAGGGCAGGGAAAGAGAGGGGAAGGAAGAGAAAAAAGTACAGGGAGCTGCAGGAAAACTGGAAAACTGTGAAGAAATTACCATCACGTAGATCGTAGGGTTTTTGGTTGATTTTTGGTGTTTTTTAGTTTTGTTGGGGTTTTTTTTGTTAAGGTTTGGCATTTATAAAGAAACAGTTCTCTGATTTCACTCCAATTGCTTCTCTTCTCTTTTCCAGTTTGACTGAAACTTTAATTGCCTTTTCTAATAAGTGCTAACTGACCTTTTGAAAGAGCAAAAAATACATGTATATCTCTTGAAAGGTGCCTCTGTTTACCCAGTTGAGAACACTGTGTGCCAGCATTTTGTTCTTTGGTTCTTTATGGGTGCCAATATTTAACTGCTTTAGGATTCTTTATGATCCATTTTGTTCATTAACAATTCTAATTCTGACAGTGACTTTTGACTTGAATCTATATTTTAGTAGTATCTCTTTTTAAAAGGACATTGTCAGGGCTGTGGGCTCTACGCTCAAGGTGCTGTCCATCAGTCACGCTACATGGGAGGCATACCTTTACAAAGCCAAGAATTCTAGAATTAAGGTGGTTGAAATGTCTGATGGGTGATGACCTGCCTGTTTTAACTGTCTATGAGATGTAGATGGAGAAACAAAAACTATTAATTTGGTAGACCCTGTGAAAATTCATTCTTTATAATGCTGGCTTTTGCTCTAGTTATCAGCAGTATGTTAGGAATAGTGTTTAGCAGTCAGCGCAAGCAAAGATATTTTGCCATGAGGCACTACAAAGTTGAAGTTATTAAAACATTTATAGCCTTAGAAAAAAAATCAATGATTGTCAAATAGGAAAGGACAAAATCAGTAGTTGGGACTGGGAGGGGAATTGGTTTCCATCTGCTAAAACAGTAGGGGAAATACAAAAATTAAACTAGCAAAAGCAATCGTCTGACAGTGTCCTTTTAAGTTTAAGCTCCTTTATTAGGAAGCTGCCGCTAGGGAGTTAGTCCAGAGTGTTCCCAGTTAATATGCTTCAGCTACACATCGGGCTGTGTTTTACATGAGGCTTTGTGGTGTAACATGACTTCTGCTAAGGCTCCTACCCATGCCTTCACTTTGCGTTCCTCCTGAGCGGCTTGTACACACACACTTGCTGAGTGTTTGCATAGTCATTGCTTTTGTGCACCTTGCACACCGTGGACCTATAGCAATCACACCCTTTACACTTCTAGCATCTCCAGTCTCGCTGTTGAATCCCATCTTGAGCATATATTTATAAAGGTATGTGAGGTTTCAATCTAATAAATTTAATCTTCCAGACTTTTGTTTATTTGACTTATCTTCTGGTTTGTTTTGTCCAGCTCAGATGTCAATTCTGCCATTGACAACATGTTCCACTTTCCACATCATCATGTCATATATATTCTGAATCTCCAGTTTGCTAAGACAGATGAGGAACTCGATTTAAGTCTTCTCTTCCTCTCCAGGTTACGGGTTTTGCTGTGAGAAGGAGCAAGACCTCTTTTGGAGCCTGAAGTGGGGAAGAGGTCTCAGAATCCTAAAGAGAAGGGGAGAGCCCGAACCATGCTTTGGGTCAAAAAGGTGGAATTAAAGAGTAAGGAAGAAAGGATGGAGATAAAGGCAAGAAAGGACAAGGATACAAAGCAGAGAACTGTACCAAAGGATGACAGAAGGTAAAGGTTGAGTGGAGCTGAGCCAGAAGGTAGAGACAAGTTGTTAAAATATAGTAAGTTGATGAAGGCAAATTTTGTACTTCTATCCTAGAGTGAGAAATGTCTTCAAGCACTGGTTCCCAGAAAAGGCTTATGACTCCCCACTTTTCCAAATCATGTTCCTTCATTTGGGGAGGATACCTAGTCCAAAGGATACCTGGTAAATCAGGGAAAGATGGAAATGACCTAACTTTAGCTGCTCCTTATTAGATTAGCTAGGCAGTGAGGCCAGAGCACAAGGAGGGTAGTAGGGTAGAACCCAGGTATAGCCCAGGTATGGACTGAATTTAATTGTTAGCAAGGGATGGTGGTGTGGACTTAGATGAGAGAAGAATGTGAGACTGGATATGGCAAGAATCTGAATAAGGGAGAAACAAGCAAAACAAAATTTGCAGTGATCCAGTGAGCTGTGGAGGTTTGGTGTTAAGGAAGGAAGGGAAAGGGCTTAGCTATGCTTGAAAAAGATTGAGCCTGAGTTCCCTAAAAGATATCCCTTGAAAGTGCACATGAGCCTTGGGTTAAACTCTAAAAGTTGCAGCAAAGATTTTCTGAAATATGACCTCCAGGCAGTGTTTGAATTTGTACCATCTGAGAAGGAGAGAGCACAGCCTGGTTAGCTAGAAATCTCCTTTTTCACTGTTACTAAATTTATGAAATTGTGTGCTAATTAGTGTATGGTTTATAAATTTACATAACTGCATGCTATATAAGACAACACAGAATATTGAATGAGGTGATTTAAACTGAGAGAAGCAGAGAAGTCTGCTCTGACTGCGTGGGTGTCCTCTGGAAAAGCCTCTCCCGATCCATAGCTGCTCCCTGCATCTCCTGAAGGCTTATCTGCTCACAGTGACAATAAATGTTTTACAATATTGTGGCTCTATGTATCTGTGAGAGAACAGGCTACCTTGAGCATCTTGGGCATGGCTGTGTGGCAGAGCTTTCACTGTGATCCTTGGGGAGGGTGTTTGGAAGCAGAAGTCAGCTAAAAGAGAGCAAGAAACCCAACTTGGTCTGGTCACTGTTGGTGGTTGATGACTCCCACAGCCATTCACAGGGTATGCTACTGTGTCCAAACAGCAGCAAGAGCATGAGGACGTGGGGGAACTGGATTTGATTCCCAGCTCTGGGAAAGCCACTTTGCCTCCTTCTGCAGCATGCTTTGGGTTCTGCCGGTGAAGCGTGTTTACTACCACATCTCAGAGGGGCTATGACTTATATTAGCACCCACAGCAGAAGGCATCCACCAACAATTTGTCTGTGCAGTATAAGATATTAGAGCAGAACCATATCAGCCAGTCTTTCACATCTAGCAGAAGCCAAATCTCTCAGACTTCATATATTTTGAGGCTTGAAGGAGTCATTTCAGGCATTGGGGAACTAAACTGGAGAAACTCGGATGTCACTGATAGGTGAGGCCCTGACATACGAGAGGTGGGAGATGCCCACGTGGTCCCAGCAGATAAACCAATCCATGAGCTACAGCGAGAGCCATAAATTCCTAGTTTCCTCAATTCAGGAGTCATTCTGAGTATGTGAAAAAAGACACTTGATTCACTTGTAGCATTCAATAACCAGTCTTAGAGTGTAAGTTCCTTCTTTCTGGTCTCTTGTCTGCAGACAGGAGGAAAGTTGGAAAAAGTTATCTTTCCTAGTTGCTTATTGGCAACTACCTTAAAATCTTGAAGTGTGGATTTGATTAAGGCCATTGTCCAAACACAAAGTGTTGAGTATCGTGAGCATTAGGGACAATGTGGGGACTCCTCTCCTCTACTAGACTTGGTAAGGAAGGAAAAGGACAAAATGAATTCACAGACACAAAAGTTGGTTCTTTCTCAAGCTAGAGTTGACTGCAAGGAAGATGCATTGGAATTTTAAAAGCACAGTGTCAAAATCTTCCAGTGTTTAATTGTCCTTGCTGCTATGAAACTGCCTTATTTTGAGGTTGAGTTTGTCTAACTTTAATTTCCAGCTGCTGGACTTATTTGTGCCTTCAGAAGCAGGATTGCAAAGTTCCTCTGTTGGCAGGGGAACAGACAGTGATAAATTCCTGGTTCAGCCTTCTGTTTGACAAGACAGTGTCCTTTACACCTTGTGTCCTAATGTCTGTTTTCTACCCCCTGGATGATTTGGGGACCCTGTTTTGGAACTTTCTCCAGCATTTATGCATCTTGCAGGGTTTACGCTAAAGCAGGTGCTGTTGCTGTGTGCAGTATTGCACTGCGATAGCAGTGTGGCCTTGTCTGCACAGTAGTTCCCTTTTGACATTTTCAGGAGCCTTGTCTGGAGGTGTTGAGCTGGGTACAGGCTCTTGTTGCACTGGGTACCGGTCCTGTTGCACTTCAGATCATGGCCTTATTTCTTGGAAGCAGAAAGTCTGTGAGTGAAACCAGGAGACCCTGCTAACTTCAGAAGAGTTGAGGAGGAAGAAATTATATGAAGCAGAAATACCAAGCAGGAAAGAAAAAATGATTGCAGGATTCAATTTGGGATGGAGCATGAACCTGGGGGTGCAGCCTCTGTGAACTCAGCCACCTTGAAAACAATCTGAAAGACACATGCTTGATGGGATGGGATGGGGGAGACCCAGACAGCAGAAACCCTCAGAAGGGGAAGAGTAAACAAAGCACGAGGCGATGATATCTGATAGCAACAAAAACAGACGAGAAGACTTTTGAGCTGCAGGTGAGGAGGCGATGACATCTCCAAATTGCAGAGGAAATAGCTCCTTGTCAGTGGGTCTGGTGCCCCTCTATTTGCACTTCAGCACAGGGATCTCATTACCAGAGAGTTTACTGGCAGATTGGAGGGATTTCAGTGAGGAGTAATAAAAATGATCAGGGACTGCTAGAATTGACATAATGAGGAAACAAGATGGGAAGAGTCAGATATTTATAGCTTGGGTGAGAGAGACAATTAAAAGGTGGGGTGGGAGATGGACTGGGTGACCTGAAAGCTTTGTCTGTATCTAATAACTTCTCATCTTCTGCTGCACAGAGGACATAAATTTACCAAAGCTGTCAGTCTGACTTTTACCAGCCCCAACTTCCCATGTTGAAAAACTCAGGTGGGTGTATTCTGGCTCTATTGACACTGTCAGAGTGTCACTGGTACTGTATTTTCTTTAAAATCTAGTCATCAGCCATGTTGTGGAAAAAAATTGACACACTGACAGTAAAGGGAAAAAAATTAGACCTTCATAAAATAAAAAAGCCATTGAAGACCTTGCTGAGAGCAGAGCTGATTGGGAAGGGCTTCCAGGTTCTTCAGCCAGTGATGCTGACCCCTTCTTGCTCTCCACATGGTGACCTGTCCAGTGGGAAGATCCATGCAGAGGGAGCAAGCGTTAGCCTTTTTCTGTGCAAGGTAGGTACTGGTGGCACCTAGTTGTGCATGCAGCTGAGCAAAACTGCTGCTTCCCGGTACGCACAGACGTGAACAGGCTGTTGTCCCTGAGAGCTGCTGAGCTCCACGGACAGCTCTTGGGGCAAGCTCTGTGCCAGCTAACACCCTGCCGGTCCCACCAATGGCTATGGCCACGCATAGCTGTGGTTTCACTTCCCTTCCTACTGCCCCTGTGCGGCGGGATCCAGCCCTGGGGGACAGGCGGGCTCTACCCTTGACATGGCCCGACTCGCTGCCTCACCCGTGGGGATCCCCGCACCTGGGTGTGGGTGATTGTTCATGCATATAGGTTTTTTGTGCATGTAGTTCCCCTATAGTTTTGCACAAACCCACTAAATAATGTATTTTTACACATACCCTACCAAGCATGAGCAGCCCATTGCATTCTGTTTTTTCTGAGTTGGAGACTCCTGAAAAGAGGGAAGGTGGCATGCTGGCCCATCTGAATAATTACACAGCAGCCTTATGGTGAGGGTTATTGAAAACCTTGACTGAGACCATGACTGTCTCACAAGCTCCCCAATGGTGCAGAGGAGAGAGCCCTGGGTTTGCTATGGAATGGAGGGACCGCAGCAGAGTTGGAGGCAGCCAAGCTGGAGACATCTTGGTTCCAGAGTTTGCAGTCAAATTAAAACACAGCTACCAAAAGCAGTGGGGCCATGCATGTTAGAAGCACTTCAGGGAAATATCAGAGCAGTGTTTTTTGAGTCTGATGGTGGAGTAGCCACTCTGTTTTAATGATACCTGTGTGCAAAGGCCACAGTTGCTTTCATCCATTTCACATTACTCTGACTTTCACAGAACAGACATAGCCTAGGGTGGTGGAAGGGAGAG
>VZTL01076749.1:911-17608 GCA_013400535.1 Scopus umbretta | reverse complement strand
CTACTAATGCCAGAAAGAAGAATATGTCATAATTATTTAGTTAGGCCATTAAAAGAAGAAATCTTAATTTCATTTTTAGACTCAAATCTTCAGTTTCACTGTTCTATTATTAGGTTGTATTTGTGTTCACTTTTCTGTCTTTACTGTGGGCTACACAGAACATAGTCCTTCCCTTCTTTCTATTTTAATAATATTCTAGACTATTATAAACACTGCAAAAGCAACAGCATTTATATTGCAGTTCTTATTTGGGGAATTTTACACTCAATGTTAGCTAAAACATCCACTGATTTCAGCAAGATGTAGATTGAACTTTGTTGATATTAAGTGGCAGAAGACTTCTTCAGACAGCCCACATGATCATTTGCAGTTTTTACTTGAAGTCATCCCCTTTTAATTTGACTAAAAAGTAAGCTAATTATCATGGCTAATACACTTACAGATTAAAAAGTACCTAGCTTTGTCACTGATCTAGCAGAACACTTAGGCAACCTGTAGCATATGACCTTAAGTAAATGAATAATCTTCCTGAAGTCCTTAGTAGCACCTTTCAAGATATATACATTTTGCTGCACAGAGGTTCAGACTAGGATCAAAGCCTCCTACATTCACATCACTGTAAATCTAAAGTGGCTGGAGAGAAATTACACATGGATAAAGATTAAAACTGTGAGAGTCTCATCATCCTTGTAGGATTCCTACTTACAGCCCAGTCTGCAGTGTTTCATCACATCTTCTACATAATGAGACATCTACCACTTCCCTTACAAGACTATTCAGGCTAATATATCTTATTGCCATGAGTTTTTACCTCAAGTACTTACAATAAGAAAGATATCCAACATGAGATTTCTGGGGTTGCCTCATTGAATTGGTTTGTTAATACATTATTTCAAAGTCACAGGCATGAGTGAGGAACTCCTCAGTATCTCTGACACAAGTTAATAACCTTCATAAACCTCATCTATAGGTCCTGCAAGTTGTTCTTTGTGTTTTCCACTTACGTGAAGGACATAGTAGTTGTTCTTTTATTCAGAACTAGGAAAAAGACTATCTCCCTCTTGTTTTCAGAGATAATTTGGCTATCCATCATAAGAGACTGTTATAGGATCCTATAGAATAAATATGCAATTTTGCAAACCAGAACACCTGCCTTAGTATCATGCTTTTGTTAGGACTGATTATTTGTTAGGATGTTTTCTTCTTTCTCCCACTATTACAAATCTCTTCTTTTTACTTTCTGCTCTTTCTCCCCTCTTAGTTTTTACTGGTTTTCAGCACAGTTGCTGACAGAAGTTCTCCACTTCGTTATGGAGGGCAGTAAGATTCCTCACTCTTCTATTCCAGTAGAAGAGATCAAGACCACAAACCCTGCTGAAAAACCATCTTCTATCAGCTTGAGCTTTGTTACTTATGACCACAGGATTTGAAAACTGTCACTTTAAGAATTGCAAAAAGAGTGCCTCTGTTTATTGTCTTGGGCATATATGGCATAAGATATATGGCAACTTTTAAGACTAATATCAGTGCTGTTTGGCCTGTAAGATTAGGCCTAGAACTTTCCTGTATTTTCTAAGGATACAAGGAAAGGAGCACAATAGTATCTTCAGTAGTTGGTACAGCCAAAGAGAAGCTGCAAGTGTACTAACAACATTCCTTGGCAGGTATGTAACCAGAGAAGAGAGTACAGTCTTCTATCTGTTCAGTGAAGGAAGAACATGAATTGAGTTGTTTTGGTTTTTTTTTCACATGCTACCAGGATTTTCCAAAAGCAGCACACCATCCAGAAGTATTTTCTAAAATAAAAGTGCTTTCCCATTCTTGGAGTGTTTGGCTTCACTTACAATCCCATTTCCATCTGCCTTTAGATTGGCCTCAGCCAGCTGCTCTTCACATGGGTGCTGATCTCATCTAGGCAGGGGATATTTAGGATACAGTTATTTGGATTAGAAGCAAGTGAGATATACAGTTGATGACTATCTGTGCATTGCTGGCATTTAAGAGGAGAAGCCTATATCCAGCAAGGCACTTAAATTTGTGCTTAACTTCGACTTCAGTAAACTACTCACATTTTCAAGATTAAGCAAGTGCTTCACTGGATTGAGACCACAATATCCTATAATATAATGAAGTAGAGGTAAGTAACCTATCTTACAGTGATGTAAATCTAAAATAACTCCAGCTAAATCCAAAGGTTTCTCCAGATTTACACTGACATGAAAATAAGTACTGACCTGTTGTATTCACAATCCCCACAGCTACTATACTTAGTTATTTGTATTGCAAGTCCATTCTTCACTTTCTCAACAGAAATACCTATATAATTATTCAGCACATGAGTTATATTGGCTCAGAAAATAAACTAACATGGGATTCAGCAGGCCTAAGAATTATGCAAAGACTGTTTTAATCAGCTTAATATTTAAAAGGAACTATTTTGTTTTGTAAAAAGTGCATCTACCAGAAGTGCAATAAAGGTACTCGTATACAAGCAGATTAGCAATATTTTTTTTTCCTGTGCAACCGAAGGTCTGTGGACATTGGAAATTAAAAGCAGTCATTCCATGAGGAAAGAAAAGCTGCATAATAATAAAAATATAGTTTTAAAGCAAATGTGTGATTTTCCTTTTTCTGTGTGTGTGCGTAAATTAGAATTAGATGAAAGAAAAAAGGAAAAGCAAATAAAGAATTTTTTAAACAAACCAGAGACATTAGACCCAGTACAAAAAAGGGGCCACACCCACTCCTGTTGCCAGCTGTACTTTCACTGCAATTAATGGAGCAATATCAATATACTTGGACTGAGTATAATATTGCCTAAATATATTCAAATTCTAAACAACACTGGCTTAAAGTTATTTCTTTTCCTTGTTAATATTCATGTGTAGCATACCTTGCTGATGTCTTTGGCTGTAGATGGATGGGTTATGGGAAACATTTGCTATTGTACAAAGGGCTTACTGCCTTCAGTAACCCTATTAACTGTAAGTGTTTAGATGAACATGTCTTTAATTAGCATTATAAATAATTGCCAACAACATTTTTGTTCTAGTATGCAGAGAAAAATTGATTTGAAACTAATTCCAATCCAGGAGTATTTTTCTTTTTTTCTGCAGTTCAGGTGGAAGAACAGTCCACACTCAGAAATGAATGGCAACCTCTTTAGAAATTATTTTCCAGGTCATTTCACTGAGTGTTTTGCAGGTATTTCATTTCATTCCTTGACAACTGACCCAAAACTTTGAGCTGAGTTACTTGGAAGATAGGCATTGTCATTGGTGTCCTTGGGTTTTAAAAAAAAAAAAAAAAGTTATTCTTCTAGCCTGTAATTCTTCCCTATATACCAGTGAAGACTCCCTCAAAGCTTTCACCTTTTTTTTTCTTTACATTGGCATTTTGGCTTTATTAGGATCAGAAGCAAAACATCCATATCCTTATAAATTAGAAAATGTTTAATAAGAATGAGCTTGAACAAATTTTTATTATAATGAAAGGATTAGGGTGCATGATAGCATTAATATTTAGGAAAAATTAAACAAAATTGCTTTTTATCTGCTGCAAACTATGTTAAATATTTAATATGCCACATTATAGGGGCACCATTTCAACACAGGGTATGACAACCTTTCTGTTATGAACCTTCATTTCAGTGGTTTAAACTTAGTTGGAAAACTTCTGAAAGCTAAATCTAATGTTATATGCAGGTTTTCTAGGCAGTTAGAGCTCAGACAAGCTTCCAAACCTGTGCAGAAGGTCTAGAGCAGAAAGTCATGCAAACAGTGGGTCTAAAAAAGCTGTCTTTTGTGGGCTCTACTGACCCAGCACATAGTTTATTTAGAAGGGAGCGCTGAGTTTAATTGTTCTGAAGTTTATGGGAAGCCTTTTTGTTGCCTTGTTTGGAGTGTAGGGGTATATTTTTAGACAGCTTTAAAACACACACAAAAAAAAAAAGTCATGCAAGTATTCCAAGATGATAGAAGGATGATAGCTTCTAAATAAATATTGTGAGAGTCAAATTCTAGCTCTCAGATTAGAATAAGTGAATATAAGTATTCACCTATAACTAAAAAGGTGTACTAAATCCTGCTAGGAGCAGTAATATACTTCTGAATAAAAGCAAACCATTTTCTGCACTCTGAAGGCCTGGAAATGTTTGAGATTTCTCTATGAGTTTCAAAAATAAATCTCTGAAAAAAATCAAAGTAAGTAAATACCCAAACCCAAGTTGGACCTACTTACAGCCCAGCTATGTATTCAATAATATTTTAAGGTAATAATGTTACAGTATAATGCAGTAAATTTGGTAGTAGATTTTTGTTGCTTTCAGATCACTGAACTGAGAAGCAAACAGAATTTTAAAAATTCTGAGTTTGCTCCAAAGCTGATGCTTACAATGACCTTGAAAAAAACAAAATCTATTATCCTTTGCCTTTATCTCTCCTCCTGCAAAATGTGATAACAAACACTAGTCAAGAATCATATTTCTGTCTTGGGATGGGACTCAGGGCAGAAGACAAGAAAACATTATCACCACATTGGTTGAACTGGCTGAATTCCTGAAATCAGCCTTCTCATACTATGCCCCACAAAAGCCCAAGCAAAATTACCCTAACTCTTCAAAACCTGTCAAGGTTTCATTGTTTATTTTTAAAGCCCTCCTTCTACCTCATTTGACTCATTTTATCCACCCAAGGCAACTGCTTTCATCTGTATACATGTCCTAGGCAGCTATTTGACTGGGAAGCACTTTCAGAGGTTGAGCCCTGTTGTGCAGTCCAAATGTGGTACCATCATTTGATGCAGCAGCCCTTTTTATTTTTCTTCCTTTATTTCTTATAGTTTTCTTTACTGAATAAAAATAGTTTCCTCCTTTGCAATTAAAAACTTCACAATTAGCTTATGATTATTGAGCAACTGAATACATGACTTCAGCTTCCAAGTACTGCTGAATTTTCACGTCTGTAATATACTGTACCCATTTTCAAAGCACTGTTTTCTGAAGTTCATCTCTCACATTCAGGAAAATAGAATATGAAACAGGTGGAGGAGAGTACAAGTCAAACAATGTCAAAGATGCAGCAGTTGTTATTAGTTTCCAGATTTTCTGACTCTAGCATGCCTAGCCACATTTAGGTAAATCACAAAAATATAAGAGACATTTATATTTTCTAGTTTTATATATTAAAAAAAAAAAGACTAATTGACTAAGATTTGAAAAACACAGCTGTTTAGTTTGAAACCAAGATGGAAGATACCCAGCAGAGCCTTGCAGAAAGTAGACGTAAAAAGTGAAAAGTGAGTACTGTTCAATAACTCTAGAGGTTTGAGTCCCATTTACCACTAGTACAGTAAAAAGATACTTGACTTCAATAACTGTATTGCTCTAGTAAGTGTCAGAGATGTTTGTGACCTTTGAAATTGTTTATAATATTGGCAGGGGGTTGTTGGGTTTTCATTCTGTGATGGAGGGGTTTTTGTTTTGGTTTTTGGGGTTAGGGTTTTTTTGTTTTGTTTTTGGTTGGGTTTGGGGAGTGGGGGTTTTTTGGTAGGATTTTTGTGTTTTGTTTTTTGGTTGTTGTTTTGTTTTGTTTGTTTTTGTTTTTTTTTTTTTAAATACACAACACAAAAATGTTTGGATACCAACATAAGAAGGGAATACAGAAATAGATTTCAAAAGTAGAACTCAAAATATCAAATATCTATACTTAAAGGTGAATCTTAAAAGATATTCTAATCAATAGCTTTTATTGAGGCATTAGTGACCATTAACTTCTCATGCATGTGGCTTATGCTGTCAGACAGAATGTATTAGTGGTACTTGTAAATGTTGTCTGAAAATATACATCACTTGTGCATCTGCTATAAAGTATCTCAGTATCTTACGAAGGTTTTCTAAACCTTAATCCACATTTTTGGTGGCTTCATTAAAGCTATAAACAGCCTCTATTTATGTCAGCACAAGATTCTGTCAGTGGACATATATCTTTATCTCATTGCACTGCACTTTCAAAGAACTAAAGCCTTAAAAAGAGACTCTAATTTTGGTTTGAACCTAAAATTGTGACCAATTTTTGAAACAAAAAGTAAAAACCTTCAGTTTCAACTGTAAATATTAAGGTATTGAAATGCTAGGTTGTGCCAGCATATATTCAGAGGGCAGAAACTTTACAAGCGTGAAATCCCTCCCTCAAGAAAAGCAAGCCAAAAATAAAACCAAAAATACAACAAAAGAGCAAGTCTTTTGAAACGCACCCATGCAATTTTCAGTGCCATCACTCTCCTTCCCATGGGTCTACGCTGCTTTGAGTGTCTTGGTTTGGTAGCGAATGGCTTTCCTTACCTGCAGAATTTCAGGGGAAACCACACAGTGGCAGTACTGTGAATGTAAATTCTATGCTCTATTGTGCAGCAAGAGTCTTAAGAACTAAAATACAGTTTACCATGCTTGGTTACGGTTAAGTTCACTGTTACTTTATATAGAAGACATCCTGGTTTCTATTGCTCTAAGAGTGGAAGAAAAACATGCAGTCAACATGTAATTTATTTCCTCCTGTAATTTTAGTATCCAGAGGCCTTAGACACAAGAGTTAGCCACACATTTCACTCCAGGCTACTGTTTTCTCTCCCTTTTTATCCACTCTCATTTCCCCTGTTCAGATATGTTTTTGAAGCCCAGCCTCTTAGTGTAAACTTGGAATTCTTTGCCAAAATAAAAAAAGCATCCTACACACAAACATAGACACCCCCCCCCCGAGACATTTATGATTCATGTAGGTTATTGGTTTCTATAATACACAGATACAAGTCAATGAGTATTAGAAATTACAAATTCAGAGTGCTCTGTTCATTTTCACTGTAGTCTGAGACTCTTGTCAAAGAATCCAGCCACACAGATCACAGATGCTGATTTCTGATGTATGGGTATCTCACATCGGGGCGGGGGAATACTCCAGAGTAAGTCTGAAAGAAGAACTCTCGGTAGATCCCACAGTTACAGAAATAGAAAAGCACGACTGACTCCTACATGCTGCTTTAAGACATCTTGAATACTGACAAGCACTCTACACTTTGCACCTAGATTCTTCACCAGCAGACCGCCAGCTTAGTGTTCCCTTTCAGACTGATGTACAAATGTCCAGATCTATGCTTACTTACAGAGATAATGGCAGGAAAGCAGAGTTACATCTGTTAAATACTTTCAAAAGAAAGGCTAATCATGTTTTTCTTCTGTGGAACTGATGCCTCATACTTTTTCTCTCCTTGTTTCTGTGCTCTAAGACACTTAGATTGCAACTTGCACAACAGTGGAAACTTCCTCCAGGTGATCATGTGGTGATCATTCTTAGTACATGATTAAAGGCCAAAATTGCATGTAATTTATGCATTTTAAAGCCTATGGGCTTTTCAGATAGAAATGTAACAGCTAACATAACCACATATGTTCAAGGAGTGTGACATACAGCACTACAACACAAGGCACTTTTTTCTTCTTTTTTTTTTTTTTACTTATACAGAAAACTGTATTTATATCCACGACTCCCACCTAAATCAACTCCCCCTTCATTTCACCAGGTGCACAAACAGTATTTCCCCCTTTTTCCTCCTTTTAAAACAAGATCAGGCTTCTGCCCGCAGGGATTAACACCCAGTGAATCTGAACATGTTTCCTTCCCTGCTTACCTTGACTTTTAGCTACAGAAGCTGCTCCTGAATGGAAAGCCCTGCTGCCTGCACATGCAGCTGCGCTTTTCCCCTTGCTGAGTCATTTCTAAAGTCCACATAGCCCAAAAGAGCCAAACACTTTCCAAGCAGGATTTGCACCACAATCCCTTCCACAAGCACCCCCAGGACAGTGATAGTCCCTCAGGAGCACCCAGGGAATTATGTTTTTAAAAGAAAAAAGCTACATACAAATATACATATGCTGCATGACTCCCCTTCATTAACAGAATGACATTTAAAAAGACAACCATAAGAGCATTAAACTACCCAGTAGAGTAGCAGATGTGGAAAAACTCCTTTCCTTATCAAAGCTAAATTATTATATCACTGCTGGTCTCAAAGCTATGAGGTATTGGTGCTTTTTAACAACACTGAGAAAAATATTAGGAGAGCATTTTATCAAATATTAAAAGGCATGGTAAATTATTTTAACTTGGATATTCCTCAATTTCTTTCTATGGTGAATCTATCCTTTTAAGTTTAATCTCTTTTTATCTCAAGCTGCAATGGCCTTTCTTATGAATTTGCCGAAGGGTATCACACATTTCTAATAAACTATTTTGTAGAATACTTCATAGAATGAAGTTTTTTTTACAACAGCACCTGAAAAAGGCTAAACAGCAGTGAAGTCTTCAAACAAGAAGTTATCACAAACACAATTTTCTTCCTCAATCTCAATAGTAATTCCCAGTTTTGAAAGTTACTAATTTTGCTATTTGAAATCATTTCACTGCAAGCCCAGCTACCCAGTGTAATTCCCTAATAAATTTACAACTAATCCCTAATAAAAAAATCTCATTCTTGAGCCACTGATGAGACACTTTCTTTTCATTACAGTGTTTCTCATGGCACAAGTCCATCAGCCACGCTGTTTGTGGGCAAATGGCATCCAAGCAACACCCACAACTTGCTTACACACCTGCAGGCACCTCCAAAGAGATGGGGCATGCCAGCAAAGCCTAGGTCCTTTCATCACTGGCACCCACTATTTTCTCTCCAGGCTTGGAAGCACTGAAGAGGGTGGCTGTGCAAAAGCACAGAAGGGAAAAAATTAGGGAATAAAGTGATGAAATTGGGCAAGACAGAACCTGAGCAGCACAAGCTGGGAATGTGGGCAGCACCTAAGGGCAGGTGGCTTCTGGGGTGGGGGCAGTCTGACCACAGCCAGGCCCTACCACAGGGCACCTCACTTCAAATGAAGCAGTCCAGCTGAAATACATATTTTATGGCCTTTTTTTTTTTTTCATTATTTTTAATAATTCCTATACACACCTTGCTGTTAAATGATAAAATTGGTTAAATAGTTTGTGTGCTATTGGGGTTTGGGACCTGGAAAAAACCCTTACCAGCTAGCATGAACAGAGCTCACCTCCTACCTTAAAGCTTCCCATCTGTTGTGTAGGAAACAAGTAGACAGAAGCAGCCTTTTTAAACTACCTGCACACCTGTAGCAAATATAATGCCCTGAGGATGCACACCTGCACTTCAGCTGCACAGCTCACCTGCAGCCCATCTGCACAACCATACTACGGATAAGTCCCAGACCTGGGGTCTCCATTACAGGTAGTGGAGAGATTTTCTAGCCTGGCTGGCCAATGTCCTGAGACCCTGGGCAGATAAATACCAGCCCTGAATTCCACCAACAGATATACTAAGCGGCAGAGAGGACATGCACAGAGAAACTCAAACATCTGAGAGCAGTAATGAAGGTGGTGTGTTGTTCAAACCTATACTTCCAGTTCACAGTTTCTAAAGGGATGATACTCCTGCCAAGAATTAGTACTTCCCAGCCCCTTCACCTAGCACAGCCCTTCCCCTCCCCAGCACGACTCTTGTTTTCCAGAGGTAGGGAACTGTCAGCAAAGCTGCCAGCTTTCCACTGAGAGCCTGGACTCTCACTTTCCCAAAGCGTCTGACAGCCAGTTATCCTTGTGTTGCCTGAGCAGTATTAGACAGAAAGATTGGAACAAGTATTTGCTGCCAAAAAATACTGGATACTTTCTAATCACACTAGGAGAGCTCTTGCTAGGTTTCAACCTCAGAGATGCTTAACACAGTGAAGCAGGAATAGGAAGTTTCACTTTCAAGGTGGAATTCAATAATCTTACTTTAAGCAACTGAAAAAACAAATTTTACCCACTGCCTCAGCATCTAGAGATGCAGGAAAGATCTTATCTCTATTCTATTATCACTAAATTTAAATTCTCTCAAACCAGTGACATATCATGCAGAAGTTAATTCATAACTTAACCCTAGTAATCACAGCATAAAAATTAGGTTTTTATATTTTGGATTTATATACAACTGCTGAATCCCATGAGACAAAGTTCAAGATACAGAACCTATCATTTTAATGTTCTGTTCCTTCATTATCAACTGCCATACTTATTTACTATTTATTTGTTCTACCATTCTCAATTTCCACAGTACAGCAAAATGTTTTTGGCTTCTATTTTATTTCTATTAAAAGAAAAATTGAACTCATTGCTTTGGCTTTACCATGGCACTTCAAACGTAAAGCAGGTGCCTGATACCTGTCTCACTTTTATCCAAAGATCACTATGAATAGTCCCCATTATGTTTTCTTCTGCACTAAATATTGTTTCTTCACAGAAAACGAATGAAAAAGTTGTTGTTAATGATTCAGACAAACATTTAAAAATATTACACTGGGTATTTCAGCCCTAACTTTGCTTAGAATTGAGTTTCTGGTATTTTGCACATCCTATGCTTTTATGTCATATGTAAATTTAAACAGTACTATGTATTTTTAAAATCATATGATGAAAAATCTTTAAAGTTGCAAAGCTCAGTGAAAGAAAGCCAAAATTTAACCTGACTGTGCTGCATCCTGATGCATTCTCAATTATATTATGTCATAGGTTATTACATCTTGTTAAATCCAACTTGTCTAGCACTCTCCAGACCATTAAAACATTCTTAAAAAGATGTTGCATTTTCTGATTACAGTTTTTGGCTCTTATTTGTGTAGTCTTGTGTTAACAGTCTGATTTTCAAGTACATTTCTTGGTGACACTCAGCTTTGTCTGTGTAGGGCTCTTACTCCTAAGTACTTATGGCTGATAAATGCCGTTCTTAACAGAGGTGATTTTCATTCTGCTTCGCTCCATTAGTTCAAAGTACAAAATTGCAATGAAAAGCTGCAATGTCCTCTTGGTAGTTTGACTCTGCTTTGAGTTCAGTGCTGCCCATATTTATCTAACTTATAGACTCATTTTGGGGGGAAAAGCCTCAATTTTATATACTTTTTTTTAAACCTGCCAAGGTTAGGAACCCAGTTCTGTGAACACTTTTCATGCAATCAGTTCCACCAAATGCCCATCACCTGAGAAAAGAGAATGACCTGTTTCGTGATGGGATGCAATGCACAGCTCTGGTCATATTTTGCAGCCATTAAACTCAATACCGTGGACTGTAGTGGGAAAACCCTACAATTCAGTTGTTTTAAACTGCCAGAAAACCTCCCAACTGCAAATTTAATTGTGATTTGCACCAGTGATAAGGGAACTATTTTCAGGCAACTTTACTTTTTTAAGATTTTTGATTTCTCATCAGCACCCCAGTAATTAAGTATTTATAGGTGACAAAAATACACCTACTAGGAATAGACCTATTTGTTTCCTATGTACTTCAAACCTTTCATGAATAAAGTAGTGCCAAGGGTAACCTTTCATGAATACAACCTTAGGGATCACAGAGTGCCCTCAATCAATGCAGGGAACTCATGTTGACAGAGTATATGGGAAACAGATTGAGGTATTAAAGCACATAGCCTCTGGTGTTTTAGATGTAAATACTATAACCATCAAATATTTAGACTCTTATGTAAGCAGTATGTCATTTTTTAAACAGTTACTGCTTGGAATAAATCTTTAAGGATGAAATTTTCAGAAGTGCTCAGTATTGGCCTAACTTTGCTCTTACTGAAATCAATCATAAAATTTTCACAACTTTGGAAAAGGACTAAGCACAATGAGTCTTGATCCTGGTTGGGGCCTTTTGACTCCACTGTAATCTAAATAAATTGATTTATAGGTGATTGGTCAGATAAATGATGAGGAAACACGTACATACGTATAAAATAGCTAGTATTTTTAAACAATGGCTTAGCAGTCCTTGGGAGCTTCTTCATTATTTTCTCTTTAAATCCTAAATTCATTTGCCTTCTTTCATATTAATTTAATTTCCTTGTTATTAGTTTTCCCCAGCATAATTCCATGGATCTTAAATTTCCAGTAAAGTATTATTAGTCAATAAAATGTATCTTTCTTTCTTGCCACAAACTAATCCCATTTAGTTTGCACAATAAACACGTTAGTTTTGGGATCCGATTCATACTTTGTGTCAGCACAATATAACCTCTCCTCTATTTCCACAAAAGCTGTTGCTAATAAGAGTGATATGTAACCTATTCTATATTCCTAGGAATAACTTCCTTTGCTGGACTGGGAAAGGGGTAGAGAGTGAATTTTTTAATGGGTTTGTACAGTGGCTAGATCTGTTTCTTTTGTTATTTCACAAGTTTCACAAAAACATTAATTTACCCAGGGATTGACTTCAGAGGCAGTTATTTTACTTTCATATACATGCCAACCTCAAAACTTTCTAAAAACATCTTATTTTCTTCCAAAGAGCTACAGTAAGACCAAGGTAAAACTACTCTTGCTTATCACTCAGTGTGGGATTTTAAAAGGTCGATACTGCAATGTCTTTTTCCCTATTTTCTCCAAATAAAATGCTACAAGTTATTGAAATGGTGGCTGTGGTTCCACAGACAATTCTCTAGGCATTTTCCTAGCAGCTGCTATCCTCATTCCCTCACTCCTGCTCCAACTACTTATTCCCACCTCTCTCACTGCTTCCCCAGTAGTTTTGGATCTATGTGATGAACAAGACCAAGACTAAATCTTCTTTCTTTTCCTTGAAAGTTTACTTTTAACCTGGGCCAGCTTCCAGTCTGGTGATCCTACACAGAGTTGTACTAGCACAACAGAGGAAGCAGCTCTGAGGAGCCAGATCTACACCAGGCAAAGTCTGCATCAACACACACCTGTGCCGTGGGAAATATTTCTGAACTTCCAAAAGCTTTCTCACCGGATCCCTCAGGAAAGCAAGAACAAGCGCACATAACATTATAAAACTGGCAGAGGAACAAACTTCAGAGACTAGCCAAAGTTGTAAAATAGGCCAAGGAAGGAATCAGGTAATGATAACAGCTTATCCATCTTTACCTAAATTCAGGTGATGTTATCACTAACCCTAGCCCACTATGTATATATTTTATAGTAACCAATTATAGTCTTTCGGATTAGAAAGATATATATATATGTTCCTTTATTCTCAAACTGTCTCACCACAAATGACAGCTTCTTTCACAAACAGCTTATCTTATGGCTAAAGATATATAAATACATACTAAAAATGCTGCTGAAAGTCTCTGAATGTATAATGTAGCCTGGTAGACATGGTAGTGATTGTAACACTGCATTGTAGACACAAATGTTAAAGAAACTTGGCAAGAATCAACACATTTTAGCTACTCAAAATTCAGATTTTCTCAGTCTTGTCCCATTCTGATGAATGGAACATATGGGAGTATTGTTCATAAAACTTGCATTGCTTTTCTCGATGTCTACCAAAATTCCTCATCATGACAATATTTACCAAGATACATGTAGATTCAAATTTGAATTAATTACCTAAAAGTTTTTCTGTACTCCCAGGTTTACTGCAAAAGAAAAACACTTCAGAAGCAATGTGTTGCAAGTATTTAACAGTAGACATTATAGCAACAGAGGTAGTGGAGTTCTTGCTGGGGAAGGCAGTTATCCAATTAAAAGCCATCAATGCTGAGTGAGATAACAGACAGGGAAGAAAGTAGCTGCTTTGCCAAGAAGTGGATTGAAATCCAGCATAAACAAAACACATGTAAATCTAGACATAAAGCCTCTCTCATACGCTGAAGGCTCCATAATATTTTAGCTAGCATTATTACTTACAAGCAAACAGTTCCTGAAATATGGCATCACAACTGCTGAACAGCTTTTAACCTTGTGTTCATCCACTCAAGAACCATGTTATTTATTACCCTTTATCCCTTAACTATGGGGACTTCACCTACTGCTCTCTGATCATTTGAAATGCAGAATAAAATACAATGGATGTCTGAAGACTTAACAGGTGTCAACCAGATATTCGCCAGCTACTGCTACTATTCTACTGGGAGGAGTTGATGTTCTATAAATACTAATTAGAGTTTTGCACATGATCTTGCTGAAATACCTAAGGTGATGAGTGGCCAGTTGTTACTTTTAAAAGATTAGTGCAATTTGAAAAACTAATGTCCCCAATGAGGCAATGCTCACACCAAATAATCAAGAGTTATAGCTGTTCTCTGCCCAAAGGGAATATTTGCTCACTTCATCATTTGGAAAATCTGCTGCCTCTTGAACAACACACTCTTCTATTTCACTTTCAGAAACTTATAAAACTTCATGCAATCAATGTAATAGTATGGTATATGTACTTAAATGATCTTCCACTGCTATGCCCATGTGCTGGTTTTGGCTGGGATAGAGTTAATGTTCTTCACAGTAGCTAGTATGGGGCTATGTTTTGAATTTGTGCTGAANACAAAAAAAAAAAAAAAAAAAAAACAGTCAAAGCAGAACAGAATAATTACTATTATAGTAACTGAGTTTTCTATATTTGTAGTAGTCATTATTGAGAAAAAAACACCAATTCTCTAAAATCTTGGTGTAATACTTCTGAAGAACAGTTAATTATAAGCAAAAATGCTAAGTGATCAGATGCAGCACATTCCACTAGCTTGAAATAAAATCTTGAGTTTCATCTTGTCCAATTTTCTATGAAATGCAACTGATATAACATGTTGTGACACAATGCTGCATTTCTACGTATGAGCTATGATTCATTGCAGTGAAATTTGACTGATGCAACAGAAACAGCACCACTCTATTTAGTGTCCACCTAGCATATCCACAAAAAATGCAGAAAAAATGGGTAGAGGGACTCAGAACTTAACCTACTTAGGTTTTTTTTTTATTTTGCTCTATCCCTCTGGGAAAAAATATTCAGTAAATCCATTACCATGTATGGGGAATGTAGATATCATTTTAATCAGAATGTATTTTTCTGTTTTTTTCTTTTTAAAAAATAATCTTTTTCTTTAGCATGAAATCTGTTTTTTCCTTATCCTTCAGCATATTGCTTTCTCTTTTTAAGTATCTCATTACTGGAAATGTTTGGCCTTACTTCAAAAGAGAAGAATATGTCAACAGCAGAACATCTGTGTCCACACAGAGTGCTTTGATGACAGTAATATACTCCATTTACATCAGTAACATTGAGCTGAACCTTGATGCGGAGTGCATTTAAAGATCTTACCTCACAGGGCAAGTGAATACAGGTCAAAAACGTTGATCTGCATTTGACACACTCTCTACTTCAAGAGCAGTTGGCAGTGATTTGTTCCAGAGTCAAGAATCAAACTCACAAAATGTTGCAAATCTTGGAGCCATGTTCACATAACCACATTCAAAACAAACACTAAAATTCACAGTCTCTAGAGGCCAATCTATTTTTGATATCCAGGATTTTGTGAGCAATATGGTCAAATTCTATCCTGAATACAGTGGGAACTTCCTCATATAAATCAAAAGGGCATAACTCAGGCTTGAATATCTGTTATTAAGAGGAGTAATGTACTTATATCTCTCTAAATACAAAAAGGAAAATAGACACTTTATCACCCTAAAACTCAAACCTGATTGTATAAAAAGGGGAGTGGAATAGTTATGTGTGAAAAAACTTTGCTTCTATCAGTGTAGCTAGAGGAGGTCAGCAGAATTTCAGTATGGATCACATATTGAAGGCACAGGCAAAGTGTGGCAAAGGCAGGCACGCACAAAAATGATGAATTCCTCAAATATTTAGTACAGAAGAGTTCAGAGATAAAGGACTGAGTTCTGCTACAGAAGATTTGCAATCCTTGATTCTGGTAATCTTCTTCCTTTTAACTTGATTTCAAAACCGTTTGTGTTTCTTCAACTTTCTGTAATTAATATATCATTTTCCAATTTAATTATATTATATCCACTAACCTGCTATGCTGACTTAAATCTTCATATAAGGTGGAGAGTTCCAGTAGTCTCCTTCCACAATTCTGAATCCTGAGTATCTTGGTGTAAACCTTAGCACCTTTGCAGCATTGAATGTCTAGTAAGCATTGCTTACTAGACTAATATATACAAAGCATCAAACAGGATCAAATCGATGCAGCTGGATATTGCCCTGTTCGTGTTCAAGGGCCACAGGTACATGTATGCTGCATTAACAAGAGCAAGTACTAGTAAATCCTATTTCAGCAAACAGAGAAAGAGGAAATTTTGTTTACAGGTTTCTCTAGAATGCCATGGAAACAGATACAGAGGTAATTGTAGAAGGCATAATCCAAATGGAAGACAGCTCTAATAGAAAGCATATATCCAAAAATAATGTATGTGTTTTCCCACTTGGAAAACACATGCATAACTCCTATTAACTTCAAGACAGAAAATTATACTGAGTAGACCCCGATATCACTAAGGTCCCTGATAACATTATGAAATATTGTGCACCTTCAAAGTACAGCAAAATGTTTTCATACATGGACTATTAGAAAAAAATGAAAATACCTTAATAGAATAATGATCTTTTTAAAGAAAAAAATTACAGCTAGAATTTCTGAAACAGGATTAAAGTGTGGTAGTAGCCCTATACAAAGAAGCTGCTCAGCCCCTGCTGCCTACACTGTGCCTGGCTCCAGGCAATGTTATTCATTCCTCACTTTCATGGAGCAAAATACATCCCCTAAAAATATAAAACACAAAAATAAATAGATCTCTGGGGAAATGGAAGAGAAATCTGTTTTAAAAATAGTGAAGGAGACTATA